>BDUI01005119.1:50582-64261 GCA_002335545.1 Apodemus speciosus
AGGCCAGCCTGGTCTACAGAGTGAGTTCCAGGACAGCCAGGGCTACACAGAGAAACCCTGTCTTGAAAAACAAACAAACAAACAAAATACAGGAGAACACAGGTAAACAGCTACGAGCTCTTAAAGAGGAAACATAAAACTCTTTTAAAGAATTACAGGAAAACACAATCAAACAGGTGAAGGAAATGAACAAAACCATCCATGATCTAAAAATGGAAATAGAAACAATAAAGAAATTACAAAGGGAGACAACCCTGGAGTTAGAAAACCTATGAAAGCGATCAGGAGTCATAGATGCAAGCATCACCAACAGAATACAAGAGATAGATGAATCTCAGGTGCAGAAGATACCAGAGAAAACATTGACACAAAGAAAATGCAAAAAGCAAAAAGTTCCTACCTAACCCAAAACATCCAGGAAATCCAGGGCACCAAACCTAAGGATGAAGATTCCCATCTTAAAGGGCCAGTAAATATCTTCAACAAAATTCTAGAAGAAAACTTCCCTAAAGAAAAAGATGCCCATGAGCATACAAGAAGCCTATAGAACTCCAAATTGATTAGACCAGAAAAGAAATTCCTCCTGTCACATAATAATCAAAACACTAAATGCACTAAAGAAAGAAAGAATATTAAAAGCAGTAAGGGAAAATGGTCAAGTAACATATAAAGACAGGACTATCAGAATTACACCAAACTTCTCACCAGAGACCATGAAAGCTAGAAGATGCCGCGCAGATGTCATACAGACCCTAAGAGAACACAAATGCCAGTCCAGGGTACCATACCCAGCAAAGTTCTCAATTACCATAGACAGAAACCAAGATATTCCATGACAAAACCAAATTTACACAATCTTTCCACAAATCCTGCCCTACAAAGGATATTAGATGGAAAACACCAACACAAGGAAGGAGAGTAAAGCAAGAAAGCAATCTTTCAACAAGCCCACACAAACATAATTCCACCTCTAACAACAAAAATAACAGGAAGTAACAATCCCTTTTACTTAACATCTCTTAATATGAAAATATTACCAACATATCCTAATCGATTGAAATTCAAAATTATGAAGAATCAAAAATTTGTTGGCTGTTATCCAGTGGCCTAATTTGGTAATTGGAGAAATAGGTCCAATATTGTACAATCCATATATACTTTCTGCTTGTTCCTATGTGACAGTGTCTTGCTGTGTGCCACATAACGGTCTTGAAATCATGCTTTTCCTATCTCAGCCTCTCTATTAGTAGGATTGTTTATTTGATATTTTTACACTATACTATGGTTTTCAGAACAGCTTAAATATTTCAAAATTATTTATACAGCCAAAGAAAATGTAGACAATTAATTTGGGAGGTGGCTTGTAAGAGAATAACAAAGAGTGAGACTGAATTTTTTGCTTGATAATTATAATTATTGTATCAATTTTGAAGAAGATGACCTTATAAGTTACTCTTTTTCTGAGATGAATGCTTTTCAAAATCATCACAGTCAATGAACCATAATCTTAACTTCAACTAATGTCTGTGCCACCCTCCAAGCAGAACCATTGTTCATTGAAACAGTTGATGAATGACTTCATGGATAGAGCATCTTAATACACACACCAGTTCTTAAATGAATGTAACCTGTTCCCTGTGGGCTGAGAATGATGACAATCACTCAAGTCAAATAGCTTTGACCATAGCAGGAAATCTGTATCCAAATAATCATGCCTACAATTCATTCCCTGGTACAGCAGAACTGTCAGCCCTTAGCTTAGCTACTATGGAGGTAAAATCCACTGGTGATGTGAGGTACATTAAAGTACAGCTTTATTACAATGAACTCCAATGTCTAAAAATTGTTATTTTGGGTTTGTACCATAGTAAGAGCCAACTAGAAAACAAACAAACAAACAAACAAAAAGACTTTATCTACTTATGTTCATTTAATAACATGTCCATCATTTTTATATGTATACACATAGATATATGTGTGTGTATATATACATATATATTGTGTTGAATATAATAAAAAATATTTTAGCCAATTTACCATGCCTGTAGGTAATGACCTATACTAATGTTAGTAGTTGCATGGAAGTCTATTATGCGGAAATATAATGGTTTATTATTCATGAGCATGTTTTTGCTGTTATAAAAGTAATACAATTATTCCTCGTGTAYACCTTTTATGTATTTGATGAATGTATAACATATGTGAGGTCAAAGGGAAGATATAATTACAATAAATATGTTAGTTGTAAGATTGAATGTCAACTTTTTTAAAAAGGGAGAAAAATAAACTATAAAATAATGATTTATGGAAAGGAGACCAAGAAGGGGGATAACATTTGAAATGTAAACAAATAAAATGATAGATAGATAGATAGATAGAAAAAAGAAATAGCAATTTCCAAATTCATTTGAAATAATAATAAACCTAGTATAGTAAGAACTATTCTCAACAATAAATGAACTCTTCTGGGGGAAATCAAAATCCCTGATGTCAATCTGTATTATAGAGCAATAGTGATAAACTGTATGATATTGGTAAAGAGACATGCAGGAAGATCAATGGAATAGAATTGAAGACCCAGAAATGAACCCACACACTTATGGTCACTTGATATTTGACAATGGAGCTAAAACCATCCAGTGGAAAAAAGACAGCATTTTTAACAAATGGTGCTTGTTCAACTGGCAGTCAGCATATAGAGAAATGCAAATCAACCCATTCTTATCTGCTTGTACAAAGCTCAAGTCCAAGTGGATCAAGGTCCTCTACATAAAACCAGATACACTGAAGCTTACAGAGGAGAAAGTTGGGAAGAGCCTTGAAAACAAGGGCACAAGGGAAAATTTCCTGAACAGAACAATGGCTTATGCTCTAAGATTAAGGATTGACAAGGCAAAGGGCGCTGTCAATAGGACAAAAGGGCAACCAACAGATTGGGAAAAGATCTTTACCAATCCTATATCCAATATCCAAAATATACAAAGAACTCAAGAAGTTAGACTCCAAAGAACCAAACGACCCTATTAAAAAGYGGGGTAGAGAGCTAAACAGAGAATTCTCAACTGAGGAATACTGAATGGCTGAGGAACACTTAAAGAAATGTTCATCATCCTTAGTCAGCAGGGAAATGCAAATCAAAACCACCCTGAGATTCACCTCATACCAATCGGAATATCTAAGATCAAAAACTCAGGTGACAGCAGATGCTGGCAAGGATGTGGAGAAAGAGGAACACTCCTCCATTGCTGGTGAGATTGCAACCTGGTAAAACCACTTTGGAAATCAGTCTGGCAGTTCCTCAGAAAATTATACATAGTACTACCTGAAAACCCAGCTATGCCACTCCTGGGCATATACCCAAAAGATTTCCCAGCATGCAATAAGGACACATGCTCCACTATGTTCATAGCAGCCCTATTTATATTAGCCAGAAGCTGGAAAGAACCCAGATGTCCCTTAACAGAAGAATGGATTCAGAAAATGTGGTACATTTACACGATAGAGTACTACTCAGCTATTAAAAAATGAATTCATGAAATTCTTAGACAAATAGATGGAACTAGAAAATATCATCCTGAGTGAGGTAACCCAATCACAAAAGAACACACATAGTATGCACTCACTGATAAGTGGATATTAGCTCCAAAGCTCCGAATACACAAGATACAATTCATTGACCACATGAAGCTCAAAGAGAAGGAAGACTAAAGTATGGGTGCTTCGGTCCTTCTTAGAAAGGGGAACAAAATACTCACAGGAGCAAATATGGAGACAAAGTGAAGAGGAGAGACTAAAGGAAAGGCCATCCAGAGACTGTCCCCCCTGAGGATTTATCCCATATACAGTCACCACACCTCAACACTATTGTGGATGCCAAGAAATACTTGCTGAAAGGAGCCTGATAGAGCTGTCTCCTGAGAGGCCCTGCCAGAGCCTTACAAATACAGAGGCGGATGCTCACAGTCAACCATTGGACTGAGCTCGGGGTCCCCAATTGAGGAGTTAGAAAAAGGACTGAAGGAGCTGAAGGAGTTTGCAACCCCATAGGAAGAACAGCAATATCAACCAGACTCCCAGAACTCCCAGGGACTAACCCATCAACCAAGGAGTACGCATGCTCCAGCTGCATATGTAGCAGAGGATGGTCTTGTCAGGCATCAATGGGAAGAGAGGCCCTTGGTCCTATGAAGGCTCTATAGATGCCCCAGTGTAGGGGAACTGAGGGTGGGGAGGTGGGAGTGGGTGGGTGGGTGGAGGAAAACCCTGATAGAAGTAGGACAAGGGGGTGGTTGGATGAGGGGGTTCCAGGAGGGGGGAAACCAGGAAAGGGAATAACATTTGAAATGTAAATAAAGAAAATGTCCAATAAAAACAATTGGAGAGATCTTACCCTAGCAACCTAACAGCACACCTGAGAACTCTGTAACAGAAAGAAGCAAACACGCCGAAGAGGAGAAGAAGGCAGGAAATAGTCAAACTCAGGGCTGAAATCAACCACTTAACAACAAAGAGTATGACACAAAGAATCAACAAAACCAAGCTGGTTCTTTGAGAAAATCATCAAGATAGATAAACCCTTAGTCAAACTAACTAAAGGGCACAGAGACAGTATCCAAATTAACAAAATCAGAAAGGAACGGGGAGATATAACATCAGAAACTGAGGGAAATTTAAAAAAAAAATCATCAGAACCTACTACAAAAGCCTATACTCTACAAAACTGGAAAATCTAGATGAAATGGATAACTTTCAGACAGATACTACATACCAAAGTTAAAGTCTCCCATCCAAAACCAGCTCAGGGCCAAACACGTTATAGCACAGAATTCTACCCAAGCTTTCAAAGAAGAAGTAATACCAATACTACTGATTCCACAAAATTATTTTATGAGGCCACAGTCACTCTGATACCCAAACCACATAAAGACTGAACAAAAACATAGAAATTCTGACAAATTTTCATTACGAACATTGATACAAAAATAATCAAAAAATACTTGAAAACAAAATTCAAAGACACATCTAAAACATCATCCACCATGACCAAATAGGCTTCATTCCAGAGATGGAGGGATAAACATACAAAAATCTGTCATTGTAATCCATGTAAACAACTTGAAAGAAAAATACCACACGATAATCTCATTAGATAATGAAAAAAACTTTACAAAATCCAACATCCCTTTATGATAAAAGTCTTGGAGAGATCACCAATACAAGGTGAATACCTCAATGTATATTAAAAAAAGGAATTTATAGCAAGCCAAGTCAACATCAAATTAAATGAAAAAAAAAAAAAACCTCAAATCAATTCCACTAAAATCAGGATCAAGCAAGGCTGTCCAATCTCTTCATATCTATTCAAACATCCCCAAAATAGCCATCTTAACAAGAGCAATATACAGATTCAATGCAATTACCCTCAAAATTCCAACATAATTCTTTACCAACCTTGAAAGAATAATACTGAATTTCATATGAACAAAAACTCTCAGGATAACTAAAATGATCCCGAACAATAAATGAATTAACAGAGAAAGCATCATCCCTGAGGTCAAGCTGTACTACAGAGCTACAGTAATAAAACTGTGTAGCAACGGTATAGAAACAGACAGAGTGATAAACGGAATCTAATCAAAGACCCTGAAATAAACCCATACACCTATGGACACTTGATTTTTAACAAAGAAGCCAAAACCATACAATGGAAGAGGGAGAGCATCTTCAACAAKTGGTGCTAGTCTAATTGGATGTCTGCATGTAGAATGCAAATAGACACACATCTATTATTCTGCACCCAAATCCAAGTGGATCAAATACATCAACGTAAAACCGGATAGACTAAATCTGATAGAAGAGAAATTGGGGAGTGCCCTTGAATGCACTGGCACAAGAGACAACTTCCTGAGTAGAAGAGCAATAGCACAGGCACTAAAACTGACAATTAAAAAGTTGATACCTCATGAAACTGAAAAGCTTCTGTGAGGCAAAGGATACCATAAATAGGACAAAACAGCAGCCCATATAATGGGAAAAGACCTTCACCGAGCGAGCCCATATCTGATAGAGGGCTGATATCCAAAATACGTAAAGAACTCAAGACGCTAGCCATCAAAAACTCAAATACGATTTTAAAATGGGGTACTTATTTAAACAGCAAGATATTCTAAGGAAGAAACTTCTTAAGATATTTACAGGGAGGTAAAAAATCCCACCCTATAGGGAAGCCCCTTAGGATCAGACATTAAACAACTCAAAAGCTTCAGAAAGGTCCTAAAACTGACTAGGTTCACTAGACCCTTCTCTCCCCTAATCCAATATAAGTAAGAACAGCTGGAGATATTCTCAGACAAAGGAAGCTGTCTAGAAGAGACCAACTGAGCTGTTTGAAAGAGATCCCAACTGAATGAAGTGCTTGGAATGGATACCCTACAACCCCATAGGTTGTGCCATGTGTTCCAGGTTTCTAGGTTTTGTGAGTTGTTGCTTAAGCTTGGGTGGGATTTTGGTAATAAAGGAATCTTTGTATCATTTCTGCTCCGGTAAGTAACCCCAGTAACTCACTGGTTCAGTAAGTTGGGTTTTGGTGGGATCTGTTCTTTGGTCTGTCATTGGTTCCCTGACCTGGAGTGAAGAGTTGTTTATCTGGACCTCTCTAGAAACAGTGTGACACAACTATTTATCTGGAAGCTTTTATTATATCCTGATGATTTGGAGACTTGATGCAGCAGGAAAGGAGAACAGACAGTTGACAGAAAGATGTAAAAGGGACTAGAAAAAGTGGATGACATTTTAATGGTATTTGCCAACTAAAACTATCCTCTCACTAAACCTATCACTCCCATATTTTCAAAGGAGACATCTACAAAATTATCAGTAATTATTAATAGTTTATATTATTAATCCATGAAAACACATACTCTTGCCAGTGTTTCTGCACAACCTGGAACACCCACGATTGCTATAATCTTGCGCAAAGTTAAATGACCTTTATGACATCCTGAGCAGGGTGGGGTAACCTAATGATATCTAAAAAGCTCTCTAAAATTATCAGTCATCTCAAGGAGTCCTTCCTAAATTACTCTTTTTAGAACCATCAAAGAAACACTAGTCTATGGCTTTCCTCTGTTCTTATTTTCCTAATCAACCTGCTTTAAACATCAAACCTTCAGAACAACTGGACTAGTTAATGTGATGAACAAGACGTACAGTATTTATCACCACCCCATGATTTTGAGGTACTAATTACCCTCTGGTGGTTTGAGTGAGAAATGTCCCCATAGAGCATGTATCTGAACATTTGTTCCCAGCTGGTGGCACGATTTGCTTAAGTTATGAAGCCTTTAGGGGCTGCAGCTACAGTGTGAAGTACGTTACTGCAGGAAGTAGAGACTTTGGGGGTTTATGCCCCACACTACCTCCTAACACCCTTTGCTTCCTGTCTGTGTACCAAAATGCTCCTATCAGCATGCCACACCTTTACCACCATTATAGATGCTAGGACTCTGGAGAAGCAAGAAATAAACTTCTGCCGGGCGGTGGTGGCGCATGCCTTTAATCCCAGCACTTGGGAGGCAGAGGCAGGCAGATTTCTGAGTTCAAGGCCAGCCTGGTCTACAGAGTGAGTTCCAGGACAGCCAGGGCTACACAGAGAAACCCTGTCTCGAAAAATMAAAAAAAAAAAAAAAAAAAAAGAAAGAAACTTCTTCCTTAAGTCCTTTTAGTCATGGCGTTTTAATCACAGCAACAGAAAAGGAGCCACTGAAACAGGCCTCGAAGCATGAGAAATATTGGTTTAAAAACGTGTAACCAGTTCATTTTTTTCCGTAAGACTGTAAGAAACTCATATACAGTGATCAAATACAGTGACCATCAAAGTGAAATACCAACATCTCCATCCAACAAGATCATGAGAAATTGAAAACGGAACATAAGAAATAAAAACTCTTTTAAAAGTTAATCAAAAAGCAAAACCCTGCCAGAGTGGCTATGATTTGCCCAACGGTATCAAACCTGAGAGCTTGACATATACAAATTCAGAAATGAACCAAAGATCCCAAAGTGAATAAAGTGGGAATTCTTAAGAGGAGATTGTTAAAATGTCATCTTTTGTTCAGTTTTCCTCAAGCAGTAACCTATTTTAACAAATGGGAAGAGATGTCAACAAATTAATGCTTGGGGAAAAAATAGGTAAAAGACACAATTATTTCAAGTATTTTCCCCCTTTCCTCCCCACTAAAAACTACTCTTAGAATGCTTTCAAATGTGATTGTTCTGTGTGGATGTATCACCTCCAAATCAATGTGCCAGGCACTGAAAGGTGGGACTTACCGAGAGGTGGTCTTTAAGTCACCGCACATATGTAGCAGATCTGCAGCTTGATCTTCATGGGTTCCCCCAAAACTGGAGTGGGTTGTATCCCTGGCTCTGTTGTCTTTGTGTAGATCCTGTTTTCCTAACTGGGCTGCCTTGTCTGGCCTCAGTGGGAGAGGATGTGTCTAGTCCTGCAGTGACAGGAGGTATCAGGGTTGGTTGATACCCAGGTGTGTGTGGGGGGGTGACCTCCCTCTTCTCCGAGATGAAGGGAGGGGTGTCTGGGAGAGGAGATATGAAGAGGGGAGGAGTGCGGTGTGGGAGCTGTGGTCAGGATGCAAAGTGAATGAATTCATTAAAAAAAAAATAGCTCCCTAGGGTCATATAATTGAATGCTTAGTCATCAGAGAGAGGAATTGTTGTAAAATATTAGGATTGGGTGAGGCCTTGTTGGAGAAAGTATATTACTAGGGGTGAGCTTGGAGGTTTCAAAGGCCCATGTAAGGCCCAGTCAATATCTCTCTCGGCCTGCAAATCAGGACATAAAGCTCTCAGCGACTGTTCCAATGCCTGCTTGCATTACAACCATGTTCCCCACCAGAACTAAGTCTCTGAAACTGTTTTCAAGTCCCTCATTAAATGCTTTCCTTTGTAAGAGTTGCCTTGGTCATGGTGTCTCTTCACACCAATAGAAAAGTAACTGAGGCAATGTCTAGTAGGGGCTGGTGTGTTTCAAAATCACACTCTTAATTTTTCGTTAACATTTTCTATACCGTCGAATTACTTATAACCAGGACAATAATGTTATACTCATGTAACAAGGGGACGGCTGATTTGCTATTATTTTGCTGCAAAAGAAGCTTGTATGTGATACATGTGTGTAAGCGGTTAAGAATTTGTAATTGCGGGTCCTCTCCCCTGCGCCATGGTGAGCTGTGACAGGCAGCCGGGTCCCTGGTTGAGCTCAGGCTTAAAACCCCAGTGACCCAGCAGGTGATTGTGGCCTGCAAGGGACAGCRGGTGTTTGGCCACGCCCCTTGGGCCCCTATCCCCAAACTGTATATAAGAATCCTATCCCGAAAGAAGGAAGGTGTGCGAGAACTACTAAGAGCCTCTCAAGTGCTGTAACACTGCTGCTCCGGAAGAGGTCTGCTCTCCGAAAACGCCACAAGAAGCTCCCCCAGGCTCCTCACCAGTCCAGCCAACTCAGTGAGGACAAAGGTGGGTCCTGCTGCAGCGGCTGAAGCACCCACCGGAAGCAGGGGAAGCAGGGGAAGCCACTCCCCTTCCGGCTCACACCCTCTCCCCTTTGCCTCAAACCTCGCGAGCCAGCGATCTCGCGGAAAGCCCCAGGTACACAGGCCCACACACCTCCTTTTTTCTCTTTTTACATTTATCTATCATATACGTGCATGCACCAGAGTAGACGTGTTCTGGTCAGAGGACAACTTTCTGGAGTTGTTTCTATCCTTCCACCGTGTGGATTCTGAGGATCGAAAGCAAGTTTGATAACAAGTACCTTACCTGCTGGGCCATCTGAAACTTTTAGTTTTGATTAGTTGCAGTAGTACTTTTGGAATGGCTGCTTTCTGGATTTTTTTTTTTTTAACCTCTGAGAATAGCCCTACTTCTTTACTTTTCTTACCAAACATCCCCATTTCTCAAAAAATTCCAACAAAATCTAGTAACAGATTAAAGCAAAGTTTAATATTTGTTTCTAAAATTTTATTATTCTTAATACACACCTTTCACATACAGAAACCCTCTAACATCACACATGATTCCATAACCCAAATGCTTCAATTTTATCAACATTCTTTAAGTATTTACATTGGCTCCCCTCAACAAAAGTGCAATCCAAGACATCTTGACAAGAATTCTTTATAGACAACAACATATTTTTGAGCTGGTTTTCATGGTATCCATTCATTATATTCTCTTTCAATTATCTGAAAATATAATAAAGTCAACAAGGTATGAAGATGAACCAGGTTAGGCAGCATCCTGTCATGGGAACCACACCCTAAAGAAAAGTGCTTTCTCCTCACCCTTCCCCAGTCTCCCAACTACAATTATTCCACAACTGCTTCCAGGACTTGAACAGAAAGYCAGACAGGTTAGAAAACAGGCACAAAGCAGACTGCACAATCCGCACTGGTATGTCAGACTCCACGAAGAATCAGAAAGGYAGTCTTAGTAGTCTAGCAAATTATGACTCAATCTGTTAAGTTTTAAACATAGAATTCTTTCTTCATGAGTTATTTTTTCCCAAAGAGGTATGAAAATTTCTTTTACTTAGAAAAATGAACCCCTTTTACAAAAATTGGACATTAAAGGATGTTGGAGAAGCCCCTTTGTAAGTGCTTCTCATATGATCAGGTGATCAGAGACAGCAGAGAGCTGAGGTGGCCTGAAGAAAATTTGATCAGAAATTAGCTTGTCTCAAAACTGAAGCAGTTTTACTTGCTCAACGTRTGGAACACTTTAAAAATAAATGACTAAAAATGTTAAAGTAGATAAAAATCACTTTAAATTATTAGTCAATCTGAAAACTATGAGTTATTGAACACTACTTATCAGAAACAGAAGTTAGATCTCCTAGGTGACTGATACCCTTTACTATCCCAACCATAACAGAAATGATGGTCCTTCTTGACATAGTCCAATTCTAATCAAGGTGTTCAGGCAAAGACTGGTGAAAACATTGAGGTCAGCAGATTTCCAAAGTAAAATTTACCTTTATAGCAAGTACTGTATGCTCAGTTGTATTTTATTCTCAAATCAGGCAGACTTTCCCTTCCAGACAAAAGGGAAATTAACGCACTAAAAGGGGAAAGGTAGGTACTGGAGTGCAGGCTCCTGCTTCTCGTTTTATAAGACTATACACATTTATAGTCCTCGCTTTATCGTCAACATAGCATCAAATGCAAATGCTATCTGACTGAAATGAAACCATTTCAGTCATTTTAGGGGTAGAAAACAATCTAAGGAGCAAGAACAAAATGTGGCTTACAGCTCCACAGTGTCTTTTAACATAAAGAACTCACTTGGTACAGAGAATAGATTGACTTCAGAACAATAATACAGTGAAATTTAACTAGAAAACATCAACAGTTAGAGAACTGCATTACAAGTATTTTATTTATTTTAAAAATCAGAAACATGAAGACAAATATGAATCTGAATAGAAACTTACCAAAATTTTAAACTTGACTGTACAACAGACTCAGAGGGAAACAGCTAATTCATAATTACAGCTTTGTGCTTAGAGACAAATTTGCAAGTATTCTGTTATAGACCTCACGGAATTGCATTAAACACCATCTGATCAATAATGATTTCTGCTGTCCTAGGCAATTTTTTGCAGATGTGAAACTTCAGATCATCAAACTATAAGTAACAAACCAACCGATGAAGAATATTCATCCAAAGATGAAGAGTTTTAGTTGGGTTCCTTAATGCTACAAATCACCAAACAGTAGAATTTAAAACTCATTGGCAATAATGCTTAGACAATTTTGAAGAGAAACACCCCATGTGTGTAGGGGGCATAAACCAAAAATGTGATATAAAATATTTACATGAACTCCAAATTTGCCTAGTCATAAATGATTATTTTTAGTATTCTTTTAATATTTACTTCTATATCATACTTGAAATTACCAAATTCCTTCATAAGAAGTAATTCTCTAATTCTAATTGTATAGGCCATGTCTTCAGCATACTTAAGTTTCCACATTCTACTGAAAAGAGGTCGGTTTYGGAATATGTGGTCTGTGTGTGACTTTTGTTTTAACCAACAGTAAGGGATCACGGGAATCTTTAGGATGATCTATTTTCAGATATGCTCTTTTGAATTACTGCTTCCAAAACTGAATATACTTTTAAAAGAATAAAAACTATTCTTAATCGTTCCGACAACTCTCCCCTTCCTTCTTCAAATCAGCTCTGACTATGTGGCACTAGATATACCAAAAGGGAGGGTGGCACAGCTGGCTCCGCAGCACAGCAGCCGGCCAGAGGGTTCCCTGCGAGATCTGGATACAGGCAGCACCTCAGCAATGGAACCTGTAAATGCTGCCCATCAGAACCAGAGTGTACAGATGATCTAGGTTCTCTGACCAACTCTAAAGACACAATTCACATAACCAAGTTCTGTCTTTCTGCCTGCTTGATTCAGTATGCATCATTTCCAAATTCACTTCATAAGACCTGTTAGATTCAGCTCACCCACACAGCAACAGCTTTCACATGCCATATAATTTGGATATTATTTCCAGTATGAAAACTGTTAAATTACACAAATAGTCGAAGAAAAAGCACTCAGTTCTACTCTCAAATCACCTGTCAGTGGGAGTAAATTGCACCTCGACCTGTGCTGAAGAACAGAGTCCAGACAGCCTAATACAGTCCTGGCTGCCCAGGCTCAGACGTACATTCACTTGTCATTTATTTTCCCCAAGGCCCAGAGAACTAACTGTGAGTCTCGAGGGAGCTAACACATTAGTAACAGCCCCTCCCTCCCAACTCCAACCACACCTCTAATTTAGCCAGATTCCCACCCCTAAATGGCACCCGTCCTTCATACTACCTTAGCGTTCCCTCAGATCCTCTGCATGAGACCAAAACCCTGCTAAGATCTGCAGTTTCCCATCTGGCCTCCAGTCTTACCCACACACTGACATGTGGGAATCAAGAAAGGGCAAGGAGCAGCCCCTATTTTAGTGGCACAAATATACAAAGTAAACTCTGCTTCAAATTAGAAAAGAAATTAATGTCACAGAATGTTCCCCTATAAAAGATATGTAGTAAAGTAATAATATCAATAAAATAGCTATTACTAAAGCAAAGCTTTCATCAATAAGCTTCGAGAACTTTGAAGGAGGAGAATGGCTTCACGAAATGGTAGTCCAGGTTCCCGCAGTGAGGGCACTGCTGGACGTTGCTGTACTCCGAGAAGTACTGCATCCCGATCCGGACGTCGATCACAGGCTTGCCACAATGCTTGCAATTCAGACGGGCCTGGGGAAACAGACATCATAAGCCGCAATACCACTGGCTGCACAGTATTAGTCAAACGCACCTAATCAAACTGCTGGGGACTGACTGAGATTCGGTGAAGCATCTCCATTATTAGCAGAATCAAGGCATGCACACCTAAGATGCATAATCTGGCGTTCGTCATCATCCTTCTAAAGATGAGAACCTCTCAGTTTCTCTCTTAATATGAGGTGCCTATCAATGAGAAAATTCTAACCGATACTACCCAAATGTCACCAACAGAGTTACCTAACAGCAATCACTCATCTGGATTTTAGTCAAGTGGCTGAAATGGTTCCCTGCACCTAAATCTACATAAAAAAAAA
>BDUI01005120.1:78503-96910 GCA_002335545.1 Apodemus speciosus
CACAGCTCTCCATTTACCCCTCACAGGCTAGGCGCCTTTCTGCACAGTACGGCTGCAGAGTCCGTTCCGGTTTTTCCTGCCGCCCGTCGCACCCCACCACCCCCCAGCCCAACTAGGGGGGATCTAGCGCGTCGCCTCCCTCTGCCCACTTTTCCTTGGGGGAGGCGAGTGGAACTCCAGGCCAGGTTTCCGGGCCCTTCCCCGGGGCGCACGGGAGGGCTGCAGAAGCTAGTCCCGGGCGGTTAGTCCAGGCCAGGTTTTACGCTTGCCCGTCGCCCCCCTCCCGGAGCCGGCGGGCCCGGCAGCGCCGAGAGCAGGCGGCTTGTCATTGCTGGTGCCCCGCGCCCGCTCGCTCCGCGCGTCCTGCGGTGCCCACGGGCCCAGCCCTGCGCCCCCTGCTCCGGCCACCTCGGGGGCGCGACGCCGCCGCGCCTGCTTCCAGCTGCGTAGCCCCGGCCCCCTGTGGGCAGCGCGAGCGGTCGGCGCGGGAGCAGTCGGCGCTGCGACGCCCCCGCCCCGCCGTCTGCCGGAGACGCCCCGGCGGATGGGGCCGCGCGGGCCCAGGAGCGGCGCCGCCGGGCGGCGGGGGCCTGCGCGGCCGCCCGGGCAGCCGCGTTAACCCTTCGTCCGCTGCTGTCCGGGGGCGCTGGGAAGTCGCCTGGGCACACACGTGCCGCCTCCGTCGGGGCCGCGGAGCTGCGGGGGAGATGCGGGCAGCCGGCGCCGCCTCGGGGGGCTCCGCCTCGCCCCAGCCCCCCGAGCTCTGACGCCGCCCCCGCCCCTCCGCCTCCACGCCTCGCTCCCCGGGAGGGGCGCAGACCCGCGCGCCCGGGGCCGGGGCCGCCTCCGGAGCGCCGCGATCCGCCTTTTCTTTCCTTTTTTGCCCCCCCCCTTCCCTTTTAAATTTTGGTCGGTGGCGGCAGTGCTGGGCCGGAGGAAAGAAGGGACACGGAGTCCTCCCTCGCTCAGCCACCCCCTCCCCGCTTCCCCCTGGGCCGGGCTCCGGGAGATGTGCCGGGCGGGGGGCCCGGCTTCGCGGAGCCGCCGGAGGAGCGCGCACGGCCGACCCCGAAGCGCCGCTGGACAGGTGAGTGTGCGGGAGTCTCAGGCCACACCGTACCTGGGCCAGGTGTGCGCGGCGGGAGGGGCGGGGAAGCACCCCACCCCCGCCCGCCAGGGGCTTAGTGGGGGTGCGGATGGGCGGCCGCAGGGTGCCCTGCAGGGGGAGGGGACCTCTAGTGTGCCCGCGCGTGGCTGCGTGTGCCCGCGCRCGCGCCGGCCTTTGTGGGGAAGCGGCGCGGCGGTGCCTGCGTGTCCCCGGTGCGTGTGCGCGCGGGTGCTTGGCGCCCTGTTTGTGTAGGTGTCTGGGTGTGAGTGGAGAGGGTGCGTGTGCGCGCAGCGCGCGGGCCCGGGCTCCCCAGAGAAGCCATGTCGGGGGGCTGGCACCGCAGGATGCTGGGCTTAGGGTTGTTTTTCTCAGGGAGGCAGTGGCGCTAATCGGGGCGGGAGGTGTGGGTTGGGAGGAGGTCTGTCTGGGTGTCGAGTGGGTTGCAGCCCGGAGGGGCKCCTTGGGCAACCCTGGTGCAGCTGTGAGGCATCTTCTGTTGGTGGTACCCAGTTAAGCACGGATGGARGCTGTCAGGTTGGATCTACCGGAACGAGCTCTGTCCCCTCTTCCAGGTGTTCCTGAAATAGAGCTGTGTGGCTCAGTTGTCATCTCAAATGTCCCATTTGAGGGTCCCGGGATGAAAGTCTAGTTCGTGTGTGTGTGTGTGTGTGTGTGTGTGTGTGTGTGTATGGTGGGAGGGTAGTGTGTACTCATGCAGTGGCTAGAAAATGCCCTCAAATGGCATCACTTCAGTGCGCCCCAGGCACCTATGTGAAGACGGCGCCCCGCCGGCAAACAGCCCCTAAGCTCACACATCCCAAGCTGTACACTTCTYGGCTGGCTTAGCTTCCAGCCCTATTCTCCAGCATCTTAGGACTGTACCTTCCCGGTCTCCCCACCCTGCCTTCTCAGCTTTGGCATCTTTATGGATGTCCCTCCTGTCCCAGTGTGAACCAGAGAGCCCCCTTCTTTCCCAGTCTCTCTGGGACCCAGAGCCGGATTTGTCTTCCCATACCCAAACATGTGGTGCGTTTGGGGGAGTTGGGGGAGGGGTTCAAGATGGCCGCCAAGATGGCTGGCAGCCTCTTTATCTCTGTCTGTCTCCCCCTCTCTCTGCTTACCCTCATACCTCCAGTGGAGTAGGGAGGGTCATCGTGAAGAGGCAGTGGGACCGGGTAGGGACAGGTGTGGAGGACCCCTGAGGGTGGATGTCTGTTCTGGGCCTGTTGACCTCCAGTGCAGCTGAGAGAGAAGCCGTTGGTACCTGCTTCTCTTTCCTGCACCCCAAGGGCAGGCATGAGTCTTTAATCCGCCCCCAACTCTGTCTGGCCCACAGCCTGATGGCCCCCTGTGCTCTGCCTGCTCCCTAGACCCTGGCGCGACCCCATCAATCATGGACTGTCAGAGGGATTCCTCTGAGGGTCCCCACARGCATCCCTAGCATCCTTCTCCATCTGCCCAGTTAGGACCTGGGGACCTTGGGGTGTGTGTTGGGGGACGCCGGCTAAGACAGGTCCCAGCTTTGTGCCCAGCTTTGGGGACAGGTGACTTCCTTCCTCCCCACACCCTGCCCACTAATGTCGAATTTATTACTTAAAAGTAGGATGAAAACAGGGAGAATAAGAGACGGAATACAACCTTCATTATCATATCGAGAAAATTATCTGTGATTTTCCTAACTAGCAATTTGCCTGCCACGCCGTTCAGATATGACTTGCCCATTAATTACAGAGATGAAAATTCATCTGGAAGGCGGAAAAGAACTAATTCCATGGCTGGCGGCATGGCACCTTTGCACCGAGCCGCGGCGTGTGCATGTGGATGTGTGGGTACCAGCCCTCCTGCTGGCTCCCCATCATCTGTCTCCTGGCCTGGGCCGCCCTGTTGCTTTTGCCTATCGATGTGCTTCCTTAGTCCCGTTCTGGGGACTGGTGTACCCCACGGTCTCCCGTGCTGCTGGAGACAGCCCCCAGAGTTGGGGGAGGGGAGGAGCTGGGGACTGGTGCACCTGGGCCACTGAGCCTGGGCGGAGGAGGAAGGCCGAGATGCGGAGCCAGGCTTCTATTCCCAGCCTGCCCTGGGGAACCCCCTTCTCCTAGGGGGCGCTCTGGAAGCCCCACGAGGCGGGAGGAGCCTGTGAGCTCCTGGCCCTGCTTGAGGAGTCTGTTTGCACCAAGACCTCTGGGCTCCATCTGCACTCRGGGCTCTGCTGCCTGCTGTCTTCCATGTCTGTGCTGGCTCTCCCACCAGGCTGGCCAGTGGCCCTCTGCGCGTCAGCCTCGGCATGGGCATCTGGCAGAGGGGAAGGAAGAGGGTCAGGTGGGCCTCACAAACCTCCTGAGCACTACCCCGGAAGAGGAGCAGTAGGAGTGGGGGCCACCTCCCACTCCCACGGCGGATAGACAGACGGGGAGCTTCTGGTCTGTGTCCCGCCCTCTGCCAGTTCCTCAGCCAGACCTGGCCAAGGACCCTGAAAGCTCTAGTTTCTGTGTGGGCTTCTCTCAGGGATCGGATTTCCAGTCGCCAGACACTTCCCCTCCTCCAGCCCCTCTGTGGGGACACAGGAGGAGGAACTGCCCGAGGTAGGGGTTCCCCGGTGAGCTGGAGGTGCCCAGCCAGACTTGCATGCCTGTCTGCCTATGATAGAACCATATGTCTGCTACTGAGTACAGAAAATGGGGTCCTGGGGTGGGGTGGGGGTGGGCTCTCCACGGTCAGGGAGAGCCCACCCCCACTTCTGCTTACATCTGTGACCTCTTTCGCACGCTCCATGGTTCAGGCTAGTGACAACCATGATTCCCATGTGTGTAGACTTGTTCCTGTGCTCAGAGAGGGTCCAAACTGCATCCCTCCGTGCTGCGGGGCGACTCTACGGTAGCCGTCTGTAGCACACTGACAGGAGGACTTTACCTTGCCCACACCTACCAGTGTGAGCTCGCTGTGTGTCCCTGAAGGGCTGGTGCACCTGTGTGAGCAAGCTGCAAACACAAGTGCTTTTTCTGTCAGGTTCCAGGCTTGAGGTGCCGCTGGGACAGTGGCTACTTGTGGTCCCTAGGCTCACAGACTGACTGTGTGTGTGTGTGTGTGTGTGTGTGTGTGTGTGTGTGTTTCTTCTAGGGAGGGCAGCCCTAGACTGAACAGAGACCCTCAGCCCCTTGAGTTCTGGTGTTAGGATGTAGGGTGTGCCGTCAGGTGCTCTCTCATCCCGCCCCGGCTTGCTTCTGTGACAGAGGGGCGGTGCCATCCAGGACGTGGCTTGTGCGTTCTGCTTCAGACTTCAGCTCCCACAGTCTTCCTGACGGTTCACGGAGCCCGTGGCCTTCACAGCTCTGTTATTTCCTGATTGATTGTGCTTGTTGACTGACTGTCTGCCTGAGCACGGTCTGGAGGTTCAGGGGTCTTGGTACTTTTGGAGCACAGGTGCCCTGGAAGAGCTGTTTGCTGAACTGCCTGTAGTGTACTGGCCTGCCATTCCCAACTCTCGGGGTTGGCTGAGCATGAGTTTGAAGCCAGCACAGGCTACAGAGAGGGATCTCACCAAAAAAAAAAAAAAAAAAAAAAAAAAAAGGAAGGAAGGAGAGATGGCTTAGGAGTCACAGTGCTGCCCTCACGGAACTGAGTTCCCAACTTCCGGGGATCTGACATCTCCGGCACCTGCACTCGTGCACCACATAAACATGATTACAGATAATAAAAGTAATACAAAGGGGGGGGGCTGGCACAATTGGCCTATGCTGTGACCCTTTGACCTGGCCCCCTTTTAGTAGCAAGGCATGGGCTGGGTTAACTGCTTCCATTCTTCTGTAATTCTGTGCACCTCTGGGGACAGTCTCACAGTACTCAAAGGTACCTTCGTGTGTTAGGACATGTGGGGACTTGGTACCAAATGACTGTGCCACAGGGTTCAGGTTCCAGAGGGGAGTTGAAGGAGCCCTTACCCTCACCCAGGAGGCTGGGTGCCTTTAAAGTATGAGCTCCCAAGATCCCGTGAACACTGACTCRGCCTCTCTCTGGGGTGGGATCCTCCTCCGGACCCCGGGGAGCCAGTAACCAGAGTTCCTTCTCACCAACACTTCCACAGTGGGGGGAACATAACAATTCAGTCAATAAAGTGGAAACACCCTAGATCTAGAAAGAAACAGAAATCCCCACACTTACCCAGAGGCTTAGAAAAGAAGCCTAAAGTCGCACTGGCCTGCAAGCTGCCAGTGGGCCCAGGAGGGTCCCCGATGTCCTCTCTTTCTCTCCCTCTCTCTCCTCTGTGCCCAGGCTGGCCACACCAACCTCCACCCTCCCGCCTCAGCCTCCTGAGTGCTGGGATGACGGGCAAGGGGGCCCCCAGGGCTCTTCATGGTGTTCTTTATGGGGCACCCTGGAATCTGTAGGATGCCCAGCACCACCTTAGAGATACACTGACTAAATGTTAACAGGACTCTACATAGACACCACTGCTCCCCCCCCCCCCCCCCCCCCCCCCCCCCCCCCGTCTCTCCAGGCTGCTCCCAGGGCCGGACTGCCCAGCTGAGAAGCATTCTCCACAATCTGTGAGTGCAAGTTTGCCACACCCACACAAAAGAAAGCAATGTGGGGATTTCTGTGGGCTCTGGACTGGCTCTGTTCAAGTTCATCCTTCTCGTCACCCTAGAAATGTAAGATGCCTTGCTGAGTTCACCACAGACCAAACACGCCGCAGAGCACCTCAACCGAGGGGCACCCCCATTTGGGGCTCTCTGGGTTCTTTCTTCCATTCCTTCAAACCCCTAACTCTAGATAGGAGAGAGAGAAAAATGCACAGAAGGAAGCAGGTTTTCTCTATTGCTTTGAAATACCACATTACCTAGGAAATAGGAGAGAGAGAAAAATGATAGCGGGCAGAAGGGGTATCGGTCTTGTCAGACTGCTTCGTACTGATTAGGGACATCAAGTTCCTCCGGGCACATTTGATCTTTGCCATCAGGGTCCTGATTTCTTCTCATTTCTTTGTGTATGACTGCTTAACAAACCACAACCAACCAACAACCCACCCCAGCTCTCAGGACCCTAGCATTTATATACTGTCTGAAAAGTCCCCAGAATGCCAGATGTCACACGGTTGCAGTAACTCTCTGCTACTGGCAAAATCACATCCCTGCTAGAACATGAGGCAAATCATAGCCCCTGTGGACGATCTGAAGCGGCCCCATATCCTGGACCTGGGATTAAAATGAAAACACATTCTTATATTTCTGTGTTTTTTAAAGAAACCAACATTCTCACTACAGGATCGGCATAGTCTGGCTGCCTCCCCACGGCTCTTGATCTCCTCCTTCTCCCTGGGCCGTTCCATAGACATGGTCCAGCCCCAGAGACTTTGCACAGGCAACGAATGGCCTAAAGCCCCTTTTCCTTCTCTGGGTTTTCCGTGACTCCCTTCTGACCTTCGTAACTGACTTAGTTGAAGTGTTGTGTGCAGCTGAGCCTGCCTGTTCCTGTGACGAGCGCGGAGGTGGCTCAGTGGGTGAGAACACTGGCTGCTCTTCCCGAGGTCCTGGGTCCAGTTTCCAGCCTGACAGCAACTGACAGCAGCCTACAACGCTAGGGACAGGTCCCTAGCCTGGCTTCTGTGGGTACGGCTCATATGTGGTACACAGACATACGTGTAGGCAAAACACACACACACACACACAGACACACACACACACATAACTAAAAAAATGAGAGCTGCCCCTGCCCCTTTCTAGCTTTGTCTTCCTCTGTACTATTGATCACTGTAGACAATGATCAGTTTGCTTCCTTGGCACCACCCCTCCTGCTCCCGGGTGCTGGCTGACGCATGGTAGCTGCTTAAGAGAGAGAGCAGGTGGAGAGAATACCTGTCTGTCGGTCGGTCTGTCTGTCTGTCTGTCTGTCTGTCGCAGTAGAGATATGGGACCCAGGATTTCCACATGCTGGGCAAGTGCTCCACTATRAGCTGCTGCAGCCCCACAACAAACATTCCTCTGAGCCTCACACCCATACTTTGCCGCTTGATGTCCCCTACAGAGAGGCAGAGTTCCAAAACGGTGGGCAGGTCACCCACCGGAAGTGCACTCATCCGGATTGGAACCTTGGACCTGAGGATGCTATTCTGGGGCTTTGTCCCTTTGCCTTACTGAGAATCCTGCTTCCCGCCCCCTTTCTGGGCTTTACACTCTCTCCMCTGCCAGCGTGCAGTCCTCTGGGGGACAGGAGTGTCCCTTACGCCTCTGCCTGGAGCCCCAACTTCTAGCACTGATTCCTGCTCTGCCTTGGCATGGGAGGAGCAGCCGAGGTGGACAGGACGCTGTGAGGTGACACACACTGTGGCTGCCCTGGTACTAGAGTGTCACAGGAGAGAGCAGAGCGGGTAGGCAGGTCGGTCAGCGCGTCTTAGAAGAGCGGGAGAGCCTGGGACGGAAGTACTCCTCACGGCGAGGAAGAAGCCGGAGGCAGATTCGGAAAGAGGCGGTGTTTGGCTGAGCACGGGTAGGAAGCTGGACTGGACCTCAGGGTTGTCATCGGGTTCGGGAAGGTCTGTGTTCACCTGTGGCGGGAAGAGAGGTTCGGCGTAAGCTCCACTGCTGGCGGGGATCGCTAGGGTCCCTGGACTAAGCAGCTGTGTGCGGGGTGAGGCGGGGTGGCCCCAGGTCAGGCGGGCCTGTGGGGGGAGCCCTAAGGGAGGAGACCCTCATAGCCAAAGGCATCAGAGTGAGGTCCAGGAGTATTTAGCTCTTCCTGGCCCCGAGACATGGAGATGAGGTGGCACAGTGCTCAGGACGGGGCTGAGAGGTTGGGAGGGGAGGGGCGGGAAGGGTGCTTTCTAGCTTGGGTGGCACGGGGCGGGAGAAAGGGGATGAGTAGAGTGATGTGCCCCCTCCGGTACCAGGACCACCGTCCACATAAACTCCGTTGTCCAGGGTGGAGTAGTGCTGCGCTTAGGAATGCCTCACTCACAGGAAAAGCCAGGGTCATCTCAGGCCCGCGGGCCGGCGCGTCCGGACTCCTGCGCTGGCTGGCCACGAGCTTGTTTCAGCCCATCGCCACCCCCGGACCTTCTCTCAGAGCAGTCCCTGACTGCACGTCCTGAGGCCCCTCCTGCTTGTCTGACCTTTTTACCGGTTTTGTCTTTATTAATCAACAAGTAAGCACCTACTCTGCTCTGGGCCGACTGGGTGGTCGATGGCGACAGGGCCTTCTTCTCTGGGTCCCTAGCTGGTGGGAAAGGCATCAGCAGGGCCCAAGTGCCCCCCCCCCAGAGCTAACTGGGGGAATGCACAGTGGGAAAGGATATGGGGTACGGGGGCCAGGGCGAAGATTGATGGGAGACGGGAGAAAAGGCATCTAGGAATACAGGGTGTTGTGGCTGCTCTTGCCTCTCTGTAATCCAGGGATACCTGGTGGCCAGCTGGGGATGAGCCCAGGGCTCGTGTGTGCTCATCCGAGAGCACCTCACCAAGGGGGGGGGGGTCACTGAACCACACCCCAGCCTTTACATTTTAAAAAATTCACCTATTTATTTTGAGACAGAATCTCACAACCTGTTTAATCCTGGCTGGTTTGGAATTTTGTTTGTAGACCAGGCTGGCCTTGACCCTATGACAGCTCCTGTCTGCTGGGTGCTGGGACACACTCACGCACCGCCCTGCAGAGCCAACGCCCAATGGGAGAGCACAGCATGGGATGGGCGTGCCAGGCTCCTTGGTATCAGAGCTGTGGGAGATGAAGTAGGGGCGGGGCGGGGCAGGGGGCAGCATGCTGGAGTTGGCGGGCCCTTCCTGGGCTCTGAGGAGGCATGGGCAAAGGTCCTGGCTAAGGGCCGTGTGGGGACTCGATGAAGGCTTTGACATTGGTGGGAAGGTGGGAACCATGGAGTGTTCTCAAAGAAGACAGGGATTGTCAGGGGTGAGCTGGCACCCTGACCTCACTTCAGAGAGCGAGGGCAGGAGCCAGGGCCTGAGGGAAGAAGCGACTCTATGACAGACATGACACAAGGATTCAGTGCAGCTGTCTGTGGGGAAGGACCAGGCTGCTGTCTGGYGAGTGACTCTGAGGCACTGAGCATGCACTGGGGACCTGCGCTCGTCCCAGCCTTCTGGGAGAAGGACTCAGGCCCAGCACTCGGAGACACCTGCTCGTCTCTGCCAGACACCCTGGTCAGCTCCGTGTAGGGTCCAGGAAGGCCAAGAGCCTAATCAGCTGATCCAGACTCAGGCCTCTGCTCCAGACTGGTTCTGGTCCCTGCACAGCGCCCACCAGCCTTGGCTTCTGGGAGTGGAGGTGGAGGTGAAGCCACAGCCAGGAACGGGGGCCACCCGCCTGAGGGGCCGCTGTTTCAGGGACGGGCAAGTGGAGCCAGGAGGGGGCCAGCGCCCCCCTGTTGCCTGTCACCCCTCCTCAGACTCTCAGACTCCCACCCACTCAGCATACAGGGTTGCCGTGGCAACTGCAGGCTAGGGCAGGCTCCAGGCGCCCCCTCTCCTCCAGCAGCCGCTTCTCCTCCTGTCACACTCCTGTCCCCACCCTAGGGCACTCGAGGACAGACCCCGCTGCACATGCCCCCTCCAGACTAAAGACAAGTGTGGAACTCAGACA
The DNA here is from genome assembly GCA_002335545.1 of Apodemus speciosus. NCBI lineage: Eukaryota > Metazoa > Chordata > Mammalia > Rodentia > Muridae > Apodemus > Apodemus speciosus. The sequence goes on from BDUI01005120.1 coordinate 88,201, forward strand.
CAAACATAGAGGCAGGTGTGTGGCTCTGGAGACATAGAGTCAGTCGCCAGGGTCACAGGTGTGTGCACACCTGGGTCCGGGAGCTGCCACCGTAGGGTCCCATCCTCTCATAACTCTGGGGCACAGCTGGGGCCTGCGAGGGGGCTTCATCTTCCGGGTCACTGTGTCAGTAGGGAAATGCACGGGCGTGCAGTGGRGGCTTTAAGCTTTTGGTCTGAGGAAGGTGGGACAGAAATGATTCGTGGGCTGGGGGGGGAGCAAGCTCCCCTCACCTCAGCGGAGACACCCGCTGTGGGGAGACTGGGACAGAGGTGGCACCCAGGGGAGTCTGAGAAGGTGCCCGATTCCGTAAAGCAGCAACTGCAGCCCCTTCTCTGTTGTGGTTAAATCAGATGTATGGTGGCCAGGTGCGGGAGCCCCACCTGCCATCCAGCAGAGGCAGGAGGATTGCCACAAGCTCGGGCCAGCCTGAGGTGGAGTCTCCAGGTGTAGCAGTGTGCATCTGTGACCTCAGTGAAGACCGGGGCTGGAGGGGCGTGCTGGCCAGGCACTCAGCACRCTGCTGAAGAGACTGCCTCAGAAACGTGAGGTGGAGAGTGGGTCAAGACAGTCCAGTCTGCCACGCCCTGGCCCCTTTGTACTTACTTGAGGGCTGGCGAGATGGACAGTTCACCTGTTAAAGGGGTGTGGCCCGCCGTCCAGAGAACCCAAGCTCAGATCTCACCCATCTGTCCTCAGCACTCAGGTGTGTAAGCCCCCACATACACGTTATTAAAATTTAGATGTATATTAAATACATATTAAATATGTAACCCCGGCCTGGGACTTGCTGTGCTGACTGACTGGCCTCAAGCTCACAGAGATCTGCCTGCCTCTGGCTCCACGGTCCTGAGATTAAAGGTGTGTGCAATTAGCTTCAATTTTATTTTGAAATAATGTCTAAGTTCTCCAGGTTGGCCTTGAACTCACTTTTCAGCACTGATGACCTTTAATTCGACCCCCTTGTCTCTTCCTAACTATTTGGACTGACAGTTCTGCACACAAACACACCACCTCACTGGAGAGAAGGTTTGGAGAGCTTTTAGTGGGAGGGGCAGCTAAGGTTGAGTGAGACTCTGTCATGGGTCTCACTTAACTAGCAGGGGGGCTGCTAGTGTCCTTATAAGAACACAAGAGGCACGGAGGGATTTCTCCGACATACTAGGAAGGCTGAGTGAGGACAGGTGAGAAGGCGGACTGCACGCTGGGCAGGGAGACTGTGACAGAAGGGCAGCCTGCAGGCCTCTTCAGCTCAGACCTGTCTCTCAGAGCAATGAGAAAGTAAGTTTCTGCTACCCGGGGTCCCAGATAGCAGAGTCTGTGCTTGAGGCTGTCTATGACGTAGTGTGGCATCTGCAAGCCTCTGCATATCCCATCCTGGAAGCTTTAACTCTTCCTGGGACTGCACAGACCCCTGACACAGCATCAGTGCTATAGAAGACTAATTGTTGTGGGCATCCAGCATCCTCTGTGGGCATCTGTCCACAGCCGACAAAGACTCCATGCATGCACGCAAACACCCCACACATGCACATGGATGGATTGATGTATTTTAGTTTTTATTTGCTTTTTGGAGACAAGGTCTCACTATGCAACTCTGTTCTAGTCTTTACTGTGTATACCAAACTGGCTTTGAACTCACAGAGAGCACCTGCCTCTGCCTCACAAGTACTAGGAGCAAAAGGCGTGTGCCCCCACAGCCAACAGTAGTACACAAAGCTCCCCCCAAACAATATAATCCAAAGACACACTATTTGATACTTGCGTGCTTGGGAATGATGGTAGGAAAATATTAAAAGCTCATGTTCAGCCATAATTAAACCATATTAAGCCACCATGTTGGCCTTTTTTGGTTTTTTGAGACAGGGTTTCTCTGTGCAGCCCTGGCTGTCCTGGAACTCGCTCTATAGACCAGGCTGGCCTCGAACTCAGAAATCCGCCTGCCTCTGCCTCCCAAGTGCTGGGATTAAAGGCATGCGCCACCACTGCCCAGCTAACCACCATGTTTTTATAAACACAGAAAACTTTGGAAGATGTCAACACTGCAGAGCACGCCTATGGCAGCCTAGTCTGTGCGACAAGGCACACGCTCCGTAGGTGCTAAGCCGGCGGTGACCAAGGCTCACGTTGCAGATGTCTTGGATTCAGAATCAAGACTCCAGTGAAGTCGGAGAGTGCACCCACGCTCTTCTCCACCCTTTCAACCTAACCCTAGACAGGACTGGATGGGGGTGACCTCATCCTTAGACCACTTCTGCTGAGTAGGGACGTTGAGCTCCTTGGGGCAAGTCTGATCTTCGTCTAGATATCTAATTTCTTGTTTCTTCTTTGCTACTTAACAAATGACTCTTGGGGTCCTGGCATTTCTATACCCTCTGAAGAATTTATATGCCCTCTGAATTCCAAATGTCACATGCTCGCAGAAACTATCTGCAGCTGGCCAGTCAAATCATGCCCCCGCTAGAAGAGGAAGAAAGGAAAAGAAGCCACGATCCTCCCTACAGTGCAGTTCACGCAGAAATGCCTCTTGTCCTCCATGTGTCTGATTTGAATTAGTTTTTGGTCAGTTATGAGAAGTTGTTGGCCTTTTTACAGCCCCACCTTCGGATACACGAGGCTACAACCCGTGGGTTAAGAAGCTGGCTTCTAGCCCGCAGATCCTGGGTCCCGTCCTCAGCATTTCAAGGGAGAAAGAACCAGGCAGGCCTGGCGTCACATGAACGCACTTCCAACCTGAGAAAGCTAGAAGAAAGAGCTGGGTGCAGTGCCTTGGAAGGACTCTTGTCTAAAGTGGGCCTCACACGTCCCTGGGACTGCAGAACCAACAGCTGCTGGGAGTCTTGGAGAGCTGTTGCCTGGGGTCCCAGCTAGAGGAGAGGCTGAGGTAGGAGTGTCACTGGAGCCCAGGAGGTCACAAAAGCCTGGGCCACATGGTAAAACCCTGCTGCGAGGTAATAGTAGCAGAAGCCAGGTGTAGCGTACACTTGTAATCCCAGCTTGCAGGAGACTGAGACAGGAGGGCTGCTGAGAATTTAAAGGCCGGCTTGGGTTACTCAAAAGCCAAGCAGTCAAAATGACCCTGTAATTAATACCAATTACTATATGCTTAAATGGTTCGGAGGCTGGGGGTGCAGCTCACAAGTCAAATGCGTTCTTAGTAAGTTCGGGGGACCCTAGGTTTCATCTACTCTCTAGAAGGAAACACATAGTTTAGATGATTTAAATTATGTCATGTTTTATATGTAATGTATATGGGTAGTGTTGTTATGTATATACACCATCTCTGTGCTTGGTGACCTTGGGGGTTTAGATGAGAGCATCATATCCCCTTGGAATTGGAGTTACTGATGGTTATGAGCCACTGTGTGGGTTCTGGGAACTGAAACACGGTCCCCAGCAAGTGCAAATGGTCTGGACCACAAAGTCATCTCTCTAAAGCCCTTCTGTTGTGGTGTTAAAAACACAACGTCCCTTGGCCTGCAGGAAGCACAGAGGATTAGGACAAAGCAATGCAGTGAGGACAGACCCGACTCCCGCAGAGCAGGACAGGGTCTGGGCTTCTGAGATCTGAACCCGGGAGGTGGCTGGCTGCCGCTGGTGGACAGAAGGGGTCTCGGGGTCCAGTCCTGCTGAGAGTGTACGCAGTCTCGCAGCCTCTGCCTTCCACGGGGCCTTAGGTCACGAACTGGATGGGTCTCTGCATGGAGAATGCAGAGTTGGGGGAAGACTTTGTCCCGTGCTGTTGTCCATCCATCCGTCACTGTGACTGGTGTCCTGTCTTCCCACCCCTTATTACTCCCCGCCCGATGAGAGTCCGATAAGCCCACTGTGTGTGCATGTGGAGATTGTTGCTCTCATAACTATATAATAATTTTACCTCCCTGAGGGAGTAGGGCAGGGGGAGTGGTGGTAGAGGATAGACTTGGCCCTAGATTGTTTCAAGGTGACTCGACTTTGGGGACCTGGACTCACGTGGGGCGGAGGCCGGCAGAGCTTCCTGCGAGTGGAGTGAGCCATTGCCTTCTGCCTCTGAAGCTCTAGGAATCACCTGCTGGGGCTGGCTGGGAAGGAGAGGGGTGGTGAGTGCCCGTGGGGTCTATCCCAGGGTAAATGGATGGAAGGTGGCCTGGCGGGGAAGAGAGCTGGTTGTGGTGCTGAAAGGACAGAGGCTAGCCCGGGACGGGTGCCACTGACAGACCGGCCACCGTGGGGAGGAAGGGCGGGTGGCGGGGAGCAGGGGTTAAAGCCTGAGCTGATGGTGTTGGTGTTGGTGACCTGCTGATTGATGAGCACAGGACCTGGGTGTGATAGGGGACTATCCCGGAAGTGGGGGGGCAGGTAGAAGCTTTTGGGAGCAAGAAGGAAGGAAAGGAGGGGTAGGGTTGACAAGAAGGAAGGAAAGGAGGGGCAGCGTTGACAAGCCAACAGGGTGCTCTTAGGAGTAGAGGAAAGTTGAGCTTTGAGATGCACCTTGTCACTGTCCCTTAGCTCTGGAAAGGTGAGGGGCAGAGTGGGGCTATACACAGAGTGGACCTACCGTGGAACTTACGATGGCGGGGCGGGAGGCGGTGGGTCTGAGATTCAGTCAGCATCACGATTTCTCGGTACATAGGGCTTGCTCTATAAGTTGGGTGTGGTGGTCGTGAACTAAGATACCTGGCTCCCTGGATGGCAGTTTCCTAGCCAGAAAAACAGTTCCTCAGGAGCAGAATGATGGCCAGCCCTGTGGGTAACAGAGTTGTAACTGCACAGAGGAAAAGACGCAGGCAAAGGCCCCGAGGCGGCCGAGGCAGAGCAGAATGGGGAAGGGACCACGTGGTTGTGGTGGGTGCTTTCTCCGGACTTGGAAATTTGGGAGGAYGGAGGAAGGGCCGCAGAGCTGTGCTGAGGGAGAGGGGACCTGTTGGAATGGAGTGCAAGGGCAGGCTGGGGCCGGGGGCCGTGGTGCTTCCTCTGGAGGCCCTTCCCAGAGTGAGGTCTTCTAGGCTGTTGGCAGGCGAGGTTGGTGGCCCTAGGCTGAGCTGGCCCTGAAGACTGGGGTGCGGATGTCACAGGAGCAGAGGGCAGAGGAGGAAGAAACTGCAAGTCACAACGGTGGCCTGGGAGGGGCTCAGCACACCCTCGGTCCCTGCTCCTTCTCCTCCCATGCCGACTGCCTGTCTCCAACTCACCCCGAGAGTCCCCTAGAAAGGAAAGAGGGGACTTGGGTGTCCCTGGTCCCCTATCTGTGGCGCCAGCCAGCTGGATTCTAATTAGCTGCCAGAGCAGAGAGACAGGAAGCAGAGGCTAGGGGCGGGGCTGGATTCCTGCCCAAAGCTGAAGCTGAAATCAGGTTAGACACCCCTTGCCCTCCTTGAGGGATGGAGATGCTCGGAGGTGGGGAGAGGGAGCAGGGGTAAGCAGCGCTAGGGTGGGTGGGTGCTTGGCAGCCATGCTGACCAGTCAAGCAGTCCCCAGAGATTCCACTGGAGAAGAGGGACCAGAGCGGGTGAGAGCGACCTGGGACGAAAGCCCAGGAGGGGCTCGCCATTAACAGAAGACAGATGCCCTCTGTGCTTGCTGAAGTCAGCTCCTGCCCGGTATCATTCCCCTGTCCTCCTCCAGGCTGGTGGGCCAGGCCGTGGTGCCCTGGTGATGCGGGGCGAGGCCCCCCCCACAGTCCGCTGAGGTCCCTGTGCCCGCCTCTGGCCCTCGCCATGGCCCGTTTGGCTGCAGCCCTCTGGAGCCTCTGTGTGACAACCGTCCTCGTCACTTCTGCCACCCAAGGTAGGTGTTGGGAAGGGCTGGGTCTCCAAACTCAGATGGGAGGGTGGGCAATATGAACTCTCTGGACTGCAGCCTCTACCCCATATGAAGCCGAACCAGGCCAGAGGGACCCCGGCGATGCCGCACCGTTGGGGGATGTTGGCCTCCCAGCAGGCCAGGGTACCAGGTGCTGTCTTGCTTGGAGAACCCGAGGACCAAGACAGGCCTTCCGGGGGGCCACCTATTTCTCAGTCTTTCCCTCCCATCATTCATCACATCTCTGAGTCTCACTGGGACCAAGGCTTAATTAAAGCATGCCTGCTGACGTTTATTTAAAAACAAGTAATTACCCAGCTCCGGCCCGGGATCCYGCACACGCCACAATTAGTGCCCTGCGTACGCTGCCCACTGTCGATTACTTAGTTACCACCACAAGTGGGTACCAGCTGGGTGCGGGGCGACAGAAGCTAAGATGGGGTCYGTTGGCTTTGCCCTCTCCGAGAAGGTCCCTCTCCCCATATATCCAGCCCTGTCCTCTGGAAAGACACAGGGACGAAGGGACACTGTCAGCCTTGTTCTGAAGCCTTGGCTGGTCACTGACCCAGTCTCCCCAGTCTCCAAGCTCTGGGAGCAGCCCCTGCCAAGCCAGAAGGGGCTGCCTCCACCCCCAGCCCCACGTGAGCCAGCCTCCACCCCCGGCCTCCCTCCTTGACTAGGGAAGCTAAAATTAGAGGAGGCAGATGGCACGGCAGGCGCATGGGAAACTTTCTCTCAACTGGGGCTCTGCTCCCCCCAAGCCCGAGGGCCTGCCGCTCTAACCTGGGGACTGTCAACATTAAGTGGACCCCGTCTCTAAAGAGGGCCAGCTTGGCCCTGCCGCCACGGCGCAGACCTTTCAAGCACTCCGCTTGCACAGACATTGCCCTCCCCAGACCCTCCTGTGCCTGTGTGGCTGCATGTCAGTGTCCCAAGGTGTTTGCCAGGGCAGCCTGGCACATGTCAGTTCTGGATCTTGAGAAATACCCATAACAAACCAAAACAAAACAGTGAGCGTAAAAGTCGGGCGTGGTGGCGCACGCCTGTAATCCCAGCACTTGGGAGGCAGAGGCAGGCAGATTTCTGAGTTCGAGGCCAGCCTGGTCTACAGAGTGAGTTCCAGGCCAGCCAGGGCTATACAGAGAAACCCTGTCTCGAAAAAAAAAAAAAAAAAAAAAATTGCAGCCCTGTAGCCCAAAGGTTCCCAGTCTCCTGTTCTGGTCTGTCACATCCTTCGTGTGVTCTGTGGGCCACAGAAACCTGGCCTCTTAGCTCATGTGACAAAGCCAACTGCTGGGCTTTGGTTTGGGTTTTGGTTCTTGTTTTCTTCTTTTAGAAACGTGAGTATATCCCTGCTGTTCCTTCTGCCCTGAGATCCAAGTGGGTGTTCTATGCTCYCTGGTGGCTGAAGCTGCAGGCCCCTCCCCTTTTCCAGAGCCCTGCCTTCCAACCATATTTCCAACGGATAGTTAGTCTTTGCTTGGTATTTCATCTTATATCCTCCCCAACTCTAAGCTACTGGCCATACAGGGACAACAGGCCTTTGTCCTTTCCTGCTGTGGCTGTGGTCAGGTACACAGCAGGCGCTCACTTGATGCTTGATGCCTGCTCATTGCTCTGTAGCGTGGTAGAAAAGGGAGGAAGGCTGGAAGCCAGCGTAGTTGGCAGAGGAGAGGAAGACACCGTCACAGGACATTGGGAAGAGCGGCTGGTTCAGTGTGCGGGGCTGGGGCTGCCTCGCCACCTTCCCCCCTTCCTGATACCTCGTCTGACGCCCCAGCCATGACTTCAGTCCTTCCCCCTTTCCTCGAGCACCCTGGTTCCTTTCCACAGTATCCACACAGCTAGAACTGAGGCGTGTCTGTCCTCCTCCAAACAGGAGGCCGAGCAGTGATTACAGGGGCCAGGGAGCATGCTGGGGCCTCGGGAGCTCTGTGGGGAAGGCTCTGGGCGCCCTCAACCTTGCTTCCTTTCTGAATGTGCAACTTTGTGTCTGTCAGGGTCATGGCTAAGCTGCTTGGACAGATGCCACAGGATAGTTGGCACAAACATTCACCAAACCTTAGTGTTTCCACATCCTGGAGTCCCACCTCTTAAAGACAGATGCACACCCACTCTCCCATGGTAGTTCACTTCAGCTTCAGCGGAGTCTGAGGTACAAATGCACCTCAGGGCCTTGTCCACACTGGATGCGCACTCTGCCCCTGGCCTGCACTTACCCTGGAAAAGAAAAGCTCTAAAGTGAATGGTTTTGGCCACATTTTGTGCATTTACCAGCTCAGTTTCATTCCAGAGCATTCCATGGCTTCAAACCACATGGCCTTTATCAGCTGCTTTCYGGTCTCCTGTTGCCCCAGCTCTGGTCTCTGTCTGACTTGCCTAGGCTCTATAAACATTATATASGTACACGTACCACCCTGCCCCACAGCCTTTCCTCAGTCACTGTTGACTTTTACCTTTGGCATGCTATGAGTTGGCCCCATAGCCCCTTTCCTGGCCAGATGCCACTCTGCCATGTGGGCAGGCCACATTTTACAAGGCAGCCACACCAGTGATGCCACCAAGATCTCAAACTGGCTACRCTTAGCTCCCCATTCCTCCATGGCAGGCTTTTGTGTTGTCGCCCCCTGGTGGTAGACGTAGGCAATGCAGCTGTGAACGCGCGCGTGTTAGCGTGTTGAGGATTTGTTCACACGCCTGTTAAAGATTCTCTAGAGCACACTGCTGAGGGCCAGGATTGCTGTGTTGTATGAGGCCGTGGCTGAGCCTTAAAGGAAGGACCTGGGTGGGCGGAGAGAGCAGGAGCATGCCCGGCCTACTCATTCCCCCTCCCCCATTCCCTCTGTCTTTCCTGGTGCCGGGGAAAACTAGAGGCAGATTCAGCTTACTT
>BDUI01005121.1:28443-41671 GCA_002335545.1 Apodemus speciosus
ACAAACACAAAATAACACTCATGCAGGACTATTTGGTAGTTCAGGGTCACTGACACCTGTCACCTATGTCTACAACATGTTGCAGAGTTACCAAGTAACATGGTAAGGAAACCCATGGTACCTACCTTTGAATCTGCCAGGGCATTGATGACATTCCCAAGAGCTAAAAGAGATTTGTTAATATTTGTGCCTTCTACAAATCGTGTCCCTTTAGCACCAGAAACACTGGCCCGCTCAGATCCTGCGAGGTCGATGAGTGACATTTTGGATATATGGACATTTTGATTGATGCTTGCTGTTTTGTCCTGTTGTCGCAAATAAATCTTAAATTTTAGAATGGGAAAAGGAGTATAAATTTTAATGGAATAAAAGGAAACACTTTACTTACAAAAATATATATATGAAGACAAAGTCATTCTCCTTTTAAAAAGCAACAAATAACATCATCTGATATCATCAGTACTAGAATTACTAAAGCTGAGAAAAATATTAAAATGAGGACTTGTATATATGAGTTTTGCTATTAAAGCCTGTCCCAACGGCTATCTTGGTGTCTTGGTGGTTTCTAGATGAAAACCCAATAGGTCTATGTATAGTAAAAGCTACTTTCAGGCAAGGGTATGTGTGTGTTGAGTGGTGGATTACGAGAGTCCAGAAGTTTGAACAACAACCTAGACATATGATATCCTAAGACTGTTGTCTCTTAAACTCCACAAATTACAAAGAGGAAAACAGGTGGGACGTCTTTTGGTCACGGGTGGTATTTCCTTCACAGAAAGAACAGGGTCCTGGCTCATCTCTATTACTATCTACTTTTCCATCCGGGTTAGAAGGTATGTACCATGCCCTCTCAGTGATGTGCTGCTTTACCACAGGCCTCAGAGCAGTAAGGTCAGCTGACAACAGACCAAAACTTCCAGCGCTATGTGTGCAAATGAACTGTCCATTAATAATTTGATCGTTTTAAGAATTTCAGCTGCCCAGGAAGGTAAAATCCACTCAACATTTTTGAGACAGGTGGTCATGTGGCTATGATCTTACTAGTCAAAAATGATCTTGAAATTCAGAACTTCTCTACCTCTGGAACACCAACCAGATTTATAGGCTTTAGTCGCTGTGCCCAGCTTACTTGTGCTGAAGACTGAACTTAGTACTCATGTCTGTTGGGCAAGCATTTCACCCACTGGGCTCCCGCCCAGGTGCTTTGTTGTTGCTTATGTGACCCTCCTCAGTTGCTTTGYAGACTTTAATAGGACAGGTGGAAGAGAGATGAAGACATAAGGAAAATCTAATATACTCTGGAGAAATCTTACTGTCATAAACACTTCTCTGAAAATTATTGATGAAGAAAATGTCAGTGGAAGAGAAAAGATAAAACCACTGAATGGACACTATTTGAATGATTTAACTACCTTAGATATGAATGCTTTCAACTGTAACTTTTTGATAGGATGGATTTCATAGGGTCATAGAGCTTACCACAAAGCTGGAAGACTGAGTTAGAGTTCCCAGACCCAGCAGGCATGGAAAGAGAGTACTGATTCTTCAAAGTACTGTGCAAGGCATATGTATGCCTACACACATATTGCATAAGACATACAGGTAACTGTAACTTTTTTTTAAAGTTGAAAAATAAATAAATTTCATACAGCGYAGTTTAAAATACAGCTCTACATAAATAGCCAGTGCAGTACTGTGTCAGCTGAATAATCCTTAAGGAATGCAGTTGAATATATGGGCAGTATTTTCCATTTCTACTTTAGTACCTCTACTCTTAYGTTCAAGAAATTCTCCAAGTCGTGAAAGTAAAACCCCACGTATGTGATATACATCATCTCTATTTTAAATATTCTTCACCTTGAAGTACTTTTAAGAGCAACATGGCCTGGGTCGGCAATTTAGTACTATATGGAGTATCCTCTGCACACTATGACTTTGGCTTTAGTAGGCAAGGTATTATAGTGCTTKAAATGCCAACTACTCGTGATGTTGGGGTAAAAGGAACAAAAACAAAATTCAGGCCTGAGCATTGTTACTCAATGACCTCAAAGCCAACCTGGTCATCTCAATGAGATTATGTCTAAAAAGACAAGGAAATAGCAAAGTTGCAAACTAATGAAGTGCTGAGGAACAGACGTGTATGAGACTTTATTGCCACATATGAAAACTACTCATGAGCCAACTTAACAGTCACAGCTTAAAGTAAAGGCCCGTTACCTGGAAAACAGCATGAGAACGAGAAGACACAGAATTCACGTCAGTGGGATGCTGCGTCCTGTTTTTGTTTCCACTGTCTAGAAGCTGCAATATTTCCTCTGAAGATTTAGGCTAGGAGTTCAAATAGAAAAGGAATATTTAGTAATCTATCTTTAAATTTTTCAACTAACTTTTATTTATTTAAGTGCTGGGGACAGCCTGATAAATACTAGGAATGTGTCAACTAGAGCTAAATCCCAGACCCTCAGTAAGCTTATTCAACAAATGATAGTTTTAAAGGGAAAAGAAAATGTTTTCTAAAAAATTATTTCCTATTAAATATTGACTATGCATCATTTGTTTAGTACTTGGTGTTATCTAAGGAGTAAGAGGTAAAATCTAGCTTCTGCAATAATATACAAATATATTTAAGAGAATAATAAATTTTCAGTAAGAAACAAAGGGAAGAATATCCCTCAATTGTTTCATAAAAATATTGTAGCAGGAATAGTCAATAAGAGGCAGTAGGATGAGGCTCTCCCCAGCTGTTTCTATTTCGCCAGCATCATTGTGGCCCTGGACAGTCACACAAGGCTTTAGATCCTTTGTAATTGACTTTATTCTTAAATTTCATTAGTTTATTTCTTTTTCAGACACAGCAGAATCAAACTAATAGTTGGTAGAAATGGGACGTGTAGACTTGCTCATCAACAGAAAGAAAAGACATGCATAAACGTACCTGATGTAGAGTAAGACCATGAACAACCACTCCTTTTTGGGCATCTTCCCGGACAGCAAGTGGCCCTGAGTTTGTCAAGAGGTCCCGAATTTGTTCATTATATACCTGAACAAAAAAGAAARACAGAAAAATAACCACATTAACAGTGATGTCAAAATAACTGATTATCTCCCACACAAATTGTTGATTGAAGGTTTATAACTGCAGAGCAGATTCTGATCACTTAGTTAACAACTGAAAATTTTAGTTGGAATTATTATATTCTCACCTACTAATTTCTAACTTTGTAACTCTAACAAAGATAAGCTGACTTTCTTGTTTCTGCAAAATACACCAATTATAGAGACTAAAAGCTAATCCAAAACATGGACTTATGTCATCTTTCAACTCCAGTCTAACAAACAATAGGAACAATTCCTCTCATCTGAATTGAGGAGGGTCTAAGACCTGGAGTATTTGCCCAYGGTCACAAAATCAACAGCGGAGTAAATATTGAAGCTTTTACTGTCTACAAGAGGCAGCACAAAAGAACTTTGGCTATCATGTATTCACAATTTGAGTACACAAAAGTGATCACAAATGAGTTTGCTGACATACTTCTATAATCCCAACATAGAGAAAGCTGAGGAAGGAAGATCATGAGTTCAAGCCTAGATGTCTCCAGAAGTATTGGAGATGGAACAAAGTAGACTAAGAAAGCTTGAGGACCTGAGTTGGACCCTGCAGAGCTCTCAATAGGATGTCTTTATCTCAACCTCATCAAGGTTCAGGGAAGAGGGGATGGAACCACTGTAAGAGCCAGAAGTGGAGGAAAGCGCATTTTGTAGAAACAAGAGGACAGATGTACATGAGTTCAGAGAGACTATGACAGTATTTGTAATACCTATATCAGCTCAAAGCAGACAAATTCTCAGCATTTAGCTGAGCAAGTGGGCACAAAGGCTCACTATACACAAAAAGCTACCCACAAATGATTGCTGTGGGAAAGGAAAATCAGGTTCCTTCAATAAAGTGACACTGGGTATCTATTGACTACTCTGTAGACCAGGTCTACGCTCAGAAATAATTCATACTCCACATTTTTAGTGGCTTTTTTTATTTTTAGAGAGAGAAAGAAAATGAAGATGGTGGGCAAGGAGAGGAGAGAAACTGGGAGGAATTGTGGGATATGAAATATGAAGTACATTGCATGAAAAACCTAATTAAAAAAAAACAAACAGATGCATTGGTGTGCATGTATCATGTCAGCACTCCTAAGGGGAGACAGGACGCAGGGTTTCAGGTATGCAGTGCAGAAAAAATAAGAGAGATTCTGCTTTAACAAGGACTGAAGATAGAACCAACTCCTGAAAGATGTCTTTGGCCCTCCACTCCACTGCCCGCACTTACCCACACATAAAAAGTAAAGAATCAGCAAACCCTGCAACTTCCAACAAAATAAAATTTATAAAAGTTATCACTGAAAATAATGGGACTAACCAACTACATAACCGACTTGATATGAAGCATTAAGTATTCAGTACTACTTCTGTGGTCTGTCTCCCAGCACTTAAACCATGTTTAATGGAGACAAAACAAACTGAGGATTTTATGGCACTGTCATAAAATATAAAGAAAACAGAAACTGCTCATTAAAGGAGACCAAAACCATGCAATTGAATGTCATTCATGAAATGCAATGCTTTCAGAAAAAGACATTAATAATATAATTAGCAAAATTGCATTAAGGTTCATAGATTAGACAGTGATGATTACTGTTAAATTTCTGGTTTTGATAAACATTCAGTGATTGCTTAACAAATTACATGGTTCAACAAATTTTTAACTTAAATAGTTCTGAGGAATAAATGCACATACAACAGAGAGAGTGAATAGCAGATGCAAAATGTTTACATATACATACATATATTAAGGAAGGCTATCTGGAAATTATATATACTATTTTTGCGATGTCTCTAGAATTTGAAATTAAATTAATATTAAGAGTGAGGTGTATGAAAAATATGCAYGGATATGAATTTTAATGATTGAAAATATTCACAAGAAGATTCCTGTATAAAATAATTTTAATGGACCCTTGTAATTGAGTTTTCTAAGACAGTGATTAATGTTAAGGAGAGTCCAACTTACCTCCAGATAAGAAACTGCAGTACTACATTCTTTCTCTTCTTTAATCTCATCCATGCATTTGAAAAGGTCCACCATTGTTAGGTACATAACCCCGGGTTCTGCAGCTGATCCTAGCATTGTGTGAGTCTTCCCAGATCCAGTGGCACCATATGCAAATACTGATTTTTAATAAAATGTTTGAGATTAACGCTTATTTTATAACATTGTATTAATAAATCCACTCTAGTGGTTAGTTCTAAGTAGATATCCTAAACAGTAACTAACTTCAAATCTAAAAGATATTACCTGCTCCCACTTAGAACTAATGTTATTTTGTGCCTCCCACATAATCACAGGCAGAAACATCAACCGCCTTATTTGCTATCAGAAAATGATATCCATACATATCACTCCAGCACTGCATCAGCCAAAGCAGGCAGTGTATTCTATGCYTTAGAAAATAACATGAAGCAAAACAGACATGCTTGTTGAGCTGAATGGATTCCACAAAGATGACTTGTAAAATTATTCCTTGAATGTTGTTTCTGGCAAATTATTTATTTCCACAATTCTATCCAGTACACATAGAAATCATACATTTCTTCAAATTAAGAAATCTAGTTACATATGCAAACACTTAATACCATATTCGGTAATCAGATTCTCATATATTAGTAACTGATAACATAGTTTTTGGAAGGAATTAAGCTAGTGTTTTACTTTAGCTTATGAAAGCCTTAAGATAGCTAAGTATATAAAGCCAGAGAGAAGCCAAAGAAACAGTATAACAGGGAGCCCTTTTTTATCTTTTAAGCCAAAGGGAGGAGAAATTTTTAGGAAGTTTTATGAAAGAACATCTGGAATTTAGTGAGAATCAGCAGTTCTAACCAATAAACATCATTTTTTTTCTTGATCAAGAATCAAGTGGGTGGCCAAGCGGTGGTGGCGCACGCCTTTAATCCCAGCACTTGGGAGGCAGAGGCAGGCGGATTTCTGAGTTCGAGGCCAGCCTGATCTACAAAGTGAGTTTCAGGACAGCCAGAGCTACATAGAGAAACCCTGTCTCGAAAAAACCAAAACCAAAACNAAAACCAAAACCAAAAAAAAAAAAAAGTATCAAGTAGGTGACAAAAGTTGAGTAAGACAGTCTTAGTGAAACAGTCAGGAATGTGCTGTAGAAAATGCCATAAAAATGGGCATAAAAACAAGAAGCCAGTATGCTATTGCTATAACCATTGAATTAACAGATCTTTTCAGAAAGAGTAATAACTAAAGCTTCTTTAAGGTATAAGGGATGCTTCTTGATCTGAAGATTGACTTAAACAGTACAAAATTCTCAGGCTTTGTATAGTTTTAACACTTTATACTAAAGAAAGTGTTCAGAAATAAATTGCAGGTTGTTCAGGATAACAGTGAACATACTCGTCAGTACAAACAGTGAGAAATCTGGCATCAATTTTAAGAAGCACATGGCTTACTGAAACTGAAAAGTGTTTGCAGGGTAATGGCAATGCCCTGGGAAGATAAAGTTCTATAAAAGATAAGCCATAGATGGTGACAACTTTTCAAGGAAAGACTACACTCCAATCCAATCTGCTGAAATCTCGAAACTGTTGGAATGTATATAGCATGAATTGGATTATATTTACATATACAATATCTACAACTAAGTATATATCTCTTCAAGAACAAAACCGAAGCTAGATGGAAAAATTAGATTTCAAACTGAAACAATTACCTGTGCAATTGTATCCATTAAGAAAACTATGAAGAATTGGCTTGGTTGTGTGTTCAAAAACTTCCATTTGAGTTGAGGTTTCATCAAAAACAGCATCAAATACAAACTTAAGATCTTTATTTTGTCTTTTAGTAATATCAAAATTTGCAGTTTTCATTTTGTGAAAAAAACTGATTTCTTCTTGTTTCGGATCAAAAACAAGTATGTGTTTATCCACGACGTGCACCACTCTGTGGAACTGAACTGCCTTTTCTTTTGCATTCTCAGGACGCACACGGACAACTACTTTCATGTGGTGACATAAGTCTTTCTCAGTGCCAGACATTCTTAGTTACCTCAGTTCCTGTTACATGAATACCTGGGTATTTCTCTGAAATTAAAAAGGAAAAAGTCACATTAGTTTTACTTAAAACTGGCATGTAATGTTCACTTAAAAGGTAATTTTCATGTTCCATTCATCTAGCAAATGTATTACTGGGAGAAATGTATATACATGCAGACCTATACGCTTAAACAAAGTACCCCAAAGATGGTACACATGTACACAAAACCATGGTAAGAAAGAAAGTACTGAAATATTAACCAAGTTTAAACTCAAATACTAAAGCTGTTCATGACTGGATTTTTCACAAGGCATTATCAGCTTTTTGGCTGGATCATAAGAAATGAGCAGGAAAGAATATCTCTGATTGTATCAGGGTAATAACTGGAGTTTTAGTTTGGAAACCCCTTTAAGTAAAAAGCAAGCTTGTCTGTAGGTCTCCTGGCAGTAGAAAGTGATACACCTGGGCTGGTCTCTACCTGCATATCAGAGATACACTGTGTTAGCACTGAGGTAGAAGCCATTAACTAGCACATATCTAAAGACAGAAACAGTATACGTTATTTATTCAGAGGTTCTACTCTCTGATCTCTCAATGACATGCAAATTTAAAGAACATTAGAAAATGCATAAAGTCTGTCCAAGAAGAAAAGGAAACTGATAAAGACCAACAGTTTAAAAAGTTCAACTATCCACAAAACAATCTAGAATCCAGAAGTCCTGACACTTTACTTCTGCAAAATGCACATGTACAAGCACATACTTTTATACCTCCAACCCTCAAGCATTTAAGTAGGAATCATTTCTCCCTCTCAAAGCATTCCTTAGTTGCCCATATTTGTTTGTGTAGGGCCAAGGTCTTGTAGTCTTTCCCCTGACTACATAAGCATGTCTACTATTGTGTTCTTGTTCAGTTCCTGTTAGAGAGTCATGATGTGAGACATTACTGGTGTGGCTGACATTGTTAGGAGCTCCAATCTCATAGGAAACTCCTTGATCCTCTGGAGTAATTCCAACACTTAAGCTGAGTAAGAAGGATAGCTATGAATTCTAGGCAACTCTGAAGAAAAGGTTGGGCATATGGTACACTTTTACTCCCAGAATTTGGAAAGCAGAGGCAGGTATATCTTGGTGAGTTTGAGGCCAGCATGTTAGGCATTGCAAGTTTCAGGAAAGTATAGCTATATAAACCCTGTTTGGAAGAAAAAAAAGAAAAAGAAAAAGAAAAAGAAAAAGAAAAAGAAAAAGAAAAAGAAAAAGGAAGACCAAAGAAAACAAAACATCCCTGTAGAGAGCTTGTGCTGAGATATTTAGTGTGATGTCACATCATTGGCTTCTAGTCTGTGAGCTGCTGGTAGGAGGTCCAGTCCATGCCATCCCTGTCTCCAGTTAGCATACCCTTTATTAGTAGTGTACCAGAGTATTCCGGCAAGAGACTGAGTTTGTGTAGGGCCCATGAGTTCAAGATGCTTGCCTCTGGTACCCTGTCAAGGGTAGTGGCTGCTCTGTTCTTGCTGACACCATTCTAGTTATAGGATCAGCCTGTACTACTGAAAGTAGGCAAAGAAAGACTACTAAACTAAGTCCTTAATAGAGTCCATGCTGAAAGCAGTTCTCAATATTCTTATCACAAAGAAATGTCTCACTCAGAAGGGAAAACAAAATAGTTTGAGGTGAATGGATGGAGGGAACTGAGTGGGAGAGGGGGTGAGTAGGGCAGCTGAAATGGGGATCAGAYATGGGGAGAAGGAATTTGGAAGAGAGAGGGCTAGGAGTGAGAACAGCAATCGATGGGAGACATCTCTGGGAGTAGCTGGAGATCAGGGATGGGGAGGTTCCCGGGAATCTATGGGGGTGGGTGACCCTAGCTGAGATCCTACTGGAGAAGGGGGAATATAAAGACTGAAGTGGCCACCTCCTCTAAGCAGTAGAACTTCCATGAAGGGAGGGGGACACTAACCCATTCACAAAACCTCAACTCAAAATTTGTCTCACCTATGAGGTACACAAGGATAAAGAAGTAGCAGAGATGGAGGAAACAGCCAACCAATGACTGGACCAACTTGAGACACAACCCATGTAAGAGAGCCAGCCCCTGCCTGGCAATGTTGGTGCACTCCTTTAATCTCAGCACTTGGGAGGAGAGGCAGGCAGATTTCTGAGTTCGAGGCCAGCCTGGCCTACAGAGTGAGTTCCAGGACAGCCAGGGCTATACAGAGAAACCCTGACTCAAAAAACAAAAACAAACAAACAAAAAAACCAGAGAGAAGAGAGAGCCAACCCCTGACACTATTAATGATAACTGCTATGCTTGCAGACAGGAGCCTAGCATAATCATCTCCTGAGAAGCTTCATTCAACAGCCAAAGCTTAGCTGTGGGTCTCTACATCTGTTTCCATCAGGAGCKTGGGTCTTGTGGAAGAATTGGGGACAGAATAAAGTGAGCTGGMGGGGTCAAGGACACCACAAGATGACCTACAGAATCAACTAACCTGGGCCCACAGGGGCTCAAAGAGACTGAACCACCCCCCCACAAAGAGCATGCAGGAGCTCAACTGCCCATCCCGGGAATTGTAATTTAGGTTCTCTGTTTGTATTAGAATCAATTTCCTGACCCCACACCACGTAGTAAACACTGCTTACCTCTGTGTTTGACTGGAAAGCCCAGTGCTTAGCAGAATTTTGTTTACGAAGGCAGGACTGAATTATGAAATGCAAGTTAATTTTTTGTTTTTCTGATATCATCCAGTAACCATTCTTAACAAATATGATARAAAGGCTTTCACCAGGTCAATATGGTGATAAGTGGCAACAGTGACGATCATATGAGTTGCT
Source organism: Apodemus speciosus (assembly GCA_002335545.1). Lineage (NCBI taxonomy): Eukaryota > Metazoa > Chordata > Mammalia > Rodentia > Muridae > Apodemus > Apodemus speciosus. Next base: position 38,383 of record BDUI01005121.1, read on the forward strand.
CTATGCCAGAAACTATGGCAAACACTTCATATTCATGTCATACAACCCCCATAAGAATCACTAAGGTTGGCTTACAAACGGAGGAAATTAGAAAGAAAGTGGACCCAGGTACAAATCCAAATCTCATGACTACGAAACAGAAAATGCTCCCAAACAGGTGTACAGAACCACAATCACCTAACTACAAATTATTCCAAACTCAAGTAGAACATTCTGATTTGATACTGTTTAGAACAAGGAACTATCTTCATTTACAGTTTCCATCTGGCTTAAAGCTTTCTGTCAGAGTCACTGATTTGACTGCCTTACAAACATAAAGGAAGAATGACAAGTTGCATTGGAGGAAATATCAGCACTGATAGTGGGCTATTTTTTTCTATTACCTTTCATAACATTAACAGCATCGACACTTTACAGTGTTTATTGATTTGATGTATAACTACAGTGAGACAAGATGCTCTTTAAAATAAAAAAAAATCTTAAATATCTGTAAATACTGGTTCAATAATGAGAACACCTCTGAAGGCAAATCATTTTGCTAACTGAAATAGTTCTTAAAATATACTGAATTTAATAGCAAGTACTATTTATCAGCTCTGTGGATTTCATATTCTCTAACATCAAAGGTCAAGAAAACCTTCCAAAACCCAAGGTAGGAATTGGACAAAGTGGAATGACATCACCAACAAAATTAGTTCTACTCCAATAATCCCCATTCATATTATAATGAGCAACAGTCAGCTTTGGCTTTTTTTTTTTTTTATAAACAAGCAAAGGGAATGAGCTCCTACAGGAAAAAAAAAAAGGATTAGTGGCAGCTTTCTGGCCTCCAGGCACTTTYTTTCTTTCTTTTCTTCTTTTTTCTTCCCGTGATCTTCAGCAACACGGGTGGGCAGTCAGGGCCGTCTTGCCTGAGGCTACAACTGGGCTCCACACTGACCAGAGAGCTTTCCGGCACCAAAGCTCCTCCCTTCACAGTAAAGCCCATTAGTCGCACACTCAYGCCCAAGCAGGACACTCCGAATTTGGAATCCGGAAGAACTTCATACTCTAGGAGGCTCGGTTTAAGTCYGAGAGAGGGGCCAGCTTCCTCTCGGGATTCAGAGGCGAAGATCAGAACCTCGGTGCTGGGAAAGGCTCGCCTTGTCGTGCACACTCGGTAGCTCCGGGTCTCTCCTCCCGCACTACCAAGGGGACCCTCGACCCCCACGTCTCTCCGAAAGCTACGTGGTCGGCTGACGCCGGATCCTCCACTCCGGTAACGCTCGAACCAACCCACGCGCCCCCAGAAACAGCGCCCACCTCACTCACCTAGAAAAAGTGACCGCGACAACTTGGCAGAGTCGGCTCCCCGGCGCTCCAAACACTGCCACAAATTCAAACCCAAGCCAGCTTCCTCAGCTAACCATTTCATTGGCTGCCGCTCGGATGACGTCAGCACGTCGGACGTTTTCCCCGGCGTCTCGCTGTTTGGCGCCAGAGGCTGGGCCTCGTGGGCCGGAGGAGAAACTGCTTTTCTGGGCGTCGCCGTGGCAACGCGCGCGGTGGTTTCCGGGAGCCGTGGCGGAGGTGGGCGGAGCTAGGGCGGCGCTGCAGGTGGGAGGCAGCCACCTGGGATCTTTAGTAAGGCCACAGACCCTGGGTCTGCGGTGTCATGGGCTTTGGGTGATGTGCTTCTCAGTGGGTTAGGCGGAGTCTGCGGGCCTGTAAAAGGGCCTGGGTTATTTTGTCCTTTCCCCTTTCAGATTAGTCAGGTTTCCAGGGATTAGGTCTCAKGCTTTGGAAGGTATGGTGCCTCCACGTGAATTAATTTCAAGTCCAAGTCTTCTGGAGCCAAGTCCCAAGTTGTCTTTTGTCAGGGCTTCCTGGCCTGCTCCCGTTACTGCTGATTGAAAATATTTTCTATTTGCGAAAATATTTGCTATTTGCCAGCATTTAACATGTTCCAAGTATTATATTACAAACTGATAAATATATTGACCTGGGACATTWTTGGATCATGTGATTCCTGTTCCAGATTGTATTATTTCTGAATGTATACTTTAGAAAGAAAAATGCATTGGAAACATGGGGAGTATTTTTCCTAAGATAACTCATTTAAAATTTGGCAGGGTATTTTATATTTGTATTGTTGGCTAGGCAAGACTTTTATCAGTGAGTTGACATTCTCAGCCCGTCAGAAAAATTTAGTAGTATGATCTGAAATACATGGTTATTGTTTAYATGACTCCATGTAGTAAGCAACTCTTACTTGCAGCTTTTAGGAGCATATTAGTACACACTAGATTTCTGCAAAAATAGGATGTTATAGGGCAGAGGATGTATGTATGTATGTATATACTATGGATGTAAATGTATGTATCTATTGTTTACCTATCTATCTATCTATCTATCTATCTATCTATCTATCTATCTATCTAATCTATCTATTTTACATTTTTAAACAAGGTCTTGCCCAGTAGCTATGGCTGGCCTGGAATTTGCCATGTAGATACAACTGGCCTGGAAATCATAGTGATCCACCTGTCTCTGCTTCCTACGTGCTGAGAATAAAGTCATAGGCCACCACACCCAGCAGTGCAGAGTACTGGCATTTTGTGCTGAAAACCCATAGATTATGATCACTTCTTACATCTATTGAAGAAAATCAGGATAGTTGCAAATTATACAGTGTGCTTGTTCTATGAGTTTTTCTGAGCCCCGGAGAGTGTATCAATAAAGTGACTACTTATTTCTCGTTGTATTATATGCACCAACTAATGCCATAATCATTTGTGTAATGCCGGGTTTGGTAGTAAAAATGAGGAGAGTTCATTTTAAATATTCTTTCACTATACAGTGCTTGACCTTTGGTGTCTCAGGTATATTTTTCACCCCTTAAACATTTCCTCACTTTATTCTCAAAGCAGACTATAAAATATAAACATATTGTTTTGATTTCATTAGGAGAAAACTGAAGTGTTAGAAAAACCTCTATAGGGAAGTATTTGTCTTGTAAAAGAAACCAAGGCAAAATTCAGCCATTTGTTTTTAAAATACTTTCCAGGTCAAGTGACTGTATTATATTGTAATCTAGTTTGAAAAGGTTTCTCTTGATGTCTTGAAAAATCATATTGGTAAATGAATGAGTAGACATGGACATTTCATCTTTGTGTCGTTTTGACATCCACAGTGTATAAGCTTCTTGGTGTTACAAGTGTCTCCACACCTAATCCAAATCCTACCCATTTAATTTCAATTCTGCATTGTACTTGAGTTATAGCAGGGTTCCAATTGTGAGATCCATACT
>BDUI01005123.1:48055-59332 GCA_002335545.1 Apodemus speciosus
GCTACATACTACACACATAAATAATCTGTCTTAAGGTCAGTAATACATGATATTTTAACATATAGACAATAAATGTTTAAAATAAATAGAATCATGTAGCTATGTTGCCAACACAATTATCACTAAGTCTTGAGGGCTTTTCTAAGTATGATAACAATAAGTATTTATTAACTAGTCTACATAAACTTTCACTAGTATGAATGTGTGATAACAATAGCTATCTATTGATTAGTTCATGTAAACTTTCACTAGCACATGTGATAACACTAAGTACCAAGTGTCTAGTCCATGAAAACTTTCACTAGTATGTGAGTGGTCATGTACTCACCTAATTGCGTCATTGGTCTCTGAAACAGCTCTTAAATATTCTTTCAAATAATAATAATTAAAGCAATATTTCCGGATCCTAAAGCCACGCCATCGTCTCTGGATCTATTGTCAATAAAAAGATAAAATATGTAAATAAAAAGATAAATATAGTATTGAACATTTTTCATAAAAATATGCTTCTTAAAGCTCAAGATGATAATGACTAATAACATGGATCGAATAAAGGCTTGGACAATGCCCCAGCTAGGTATCTTATGCCACCAAGTAAAACCCCTGGTGCCAGGAATGGGTTACATACTGTTGAGTCACTAGCCGAAGGGGCCACACAGGCTACCCCTCTCAAACATCACAGTATGTTGCCACAGCTGTTTGCTTGTTTTCCACGACTGATGGTGAGACCTTATTGCTGAGGAAGACAAAGTTTGTGTGACGGAACACCCAAAAGTCAAACTGTCCAAGTAAAAGCCTCGTTCCTACTGACCAGCATTCATAATTCTGGATAGTACTTGGCACACCACTCTAGGAGAAAAAATAATCTTCAAAGTCATCTAGCTAATCAACCTTGCTATTACAACAGAGCCGTGTCTGCAAAATATTTTGGTGTGATGGTGGTTCAAATTAAACAGGAGTAACCAGCTACTTTGCTTGGCTTTAGGGCTTACTCCATGAGATAGACCCACATTCTGACACTGCTAAAGTGGCAAAGAACCTGAGACTAGATCAATCATGARCCTTAGGGGAAAACTACTATCATTCTGCTGCAGGAACSTAACAACAGAATAATTCCTAATGGCACACTCTTACACCCATAGCCCAGTGCCTCGCTCAACTCTCATGGAGATTAGTAKAGAGACCCACAGCTGTGTGTAGATAGTGTGTAGTGTGACAGGCTTTGGAACATTCAGTTGTTAATGGGATGCCCTGAGCAGACCTCTCTCCTCAGAGCTCAGGTATGTAAGTAGAAAAGGAGGTAAAAAGAGTTGGGAGGCAGAGGTGGGAGATTACTCCAAAGAAACAGCAGCTTCTAGATACAATTCGACTGATGCACACATGAACTCACAGAACTGTGACAGCATGTACAAGATCTGAACAGGGTCACAGCAGAAAAAATATCAGTACCGAGAAAGGGATGTGGACACAAAGTCCCGCCCCTAACCATCTGCAATTGATAATTTCTGGGAGAGGGAGACTCCGAGTCTCCAATGGAGTATCACTTGGTGTATCAACCACACYCCAGGCCAGGCCCCATGCCTAGGACTAGCTCGCCAGCACTACATGGGCTTCATGGTTTTTGTGTGCTTTCTGTTYGTTTTGCTTTTTTACTATTTGTTTTATTGATTTTCTTTTTGAAAATTTGTCTGCTTTGATATTCTCTCTCTTTGTTGTTGTTTTGAGGTAAGAGGAATCTGGGAGAAACTGGGGAAAGAGAAAGCATATGATCAAAATGTATTGTGCAAATTTAAMAAAATAGAAATTCTCAAGAATAAATAAAAAYACAAAAAGCTCCTTGGGAGTTCTCATTAATATAGTTAGTACCTTAGTTGTAGATGTAAGTGGTGYCAATATATTTGTTATAAGATATCACAAAGATAAAAATTGTCTGCTATGGTAATTTGTGTGTGGTTGCTGTGTGTGTGATGTATATACATGTGCACTAGCATGTCTCATGTGTGTAAGTTCATGTGTGGGTAGATACACGTGAAGGCCAAAAGTTGAAGTCAGACTTTTTTTGATCACTGTCCCCGCTGTTTACTTAGGCAGCTTCTCCAGCTGCAGCCACATTTGTGGGTGTGATGAGTCTAACTAGCTGGCTTTCCCCATGCCTTGTCTCTCCTCTCGGGCTCTGGGGCTGTAAGCATAGACCACACTTCCCACTGMACTTACACAGACACTGGGGATTCCAAGCCCTATCCTCATACTTATAAGGGAAGCTGTTTACCTACTGAACCGTCTTCCTAGGTATGAAGTTGCTTTCTCAGGTATGCGGTCACAGCAGGATTGTAGGTTTTATTAGATCTAATTAAAGTAAATTGTTAAATGAGTCTGTCTTTAAACAAAATGTTATTTTTGTTCTTTTATTTATTTTCAACTTTGATTTTTATTTTCTTATTATAATTATGTTATTTCCCCCTTCCTTTTTCTCACTCTAAGCCCTGTTGTCTTTCAAATTTATGGTGTCTTTTCCTTAAATTGTAGTTATATAGATTCACAAGGGCTTGGGTTCAAGTCTTTAGTTCATGAATTGGGGGAAAACCCTAATAGCTAATGTTGGCTTTACTTCTTTTTCACTTTGAATAGCAGCACTCTAGTAGCCCAGGTTGGCCTGAGACTCACTATGGAAGCCAGGCTGGGCTGGTGGCTCCTGGCACATGCCTGGTCCTGTGCTGCATCTCGCCTATGTCTTGACTGCTGTTTGAGCGCTGTAAACAACAGCTGACTTCTCGTGTGTCAGGCGGGATCCTACGCGTTTTACGTCTGTGCTTAACTTCAGAACACGTCTATGTGCAAAATATTATCTCATCATAGAAAAGAAAACAGCTCGTGCGATTTTCCTATACTTATTCAGCTATCGGATGTCTCTAGCCATTGAGCTGGAGCAGTTACAAATCTATTCTAATTGTTACAAACATAGTTGGAAAATAAATGAATTATGATTTTTTTTAACCAAGGAGACTTCATTTTAAAGCTATCTTCTTTTTGCATCACACACAGAGATCCAAGCAGTCCTTAACAAAGACATAGCTACGCGTCTCTGATCTGAGAGGAGTGTGGAGCCGTGTGGTTACACACTGAATAAGYGCCAAGCTTCCCAGATGTTCTCAGGCGTCATGAGAATCTGTTTCTGTTCGTCCTATATCCACCCGTTTCCCTGACAGTTCAGGTCTCAATGTAAAGTGAGATATCAGTGTTGTGAGCAAAAAGGAAAAAAAAAGAGTCTGCACTTATCTGCAAGAAGAGAAGACAGAAGGCACTGAGTCCTACTGCTGGTCTCCCAGAGGCTTAACTGTGCAATGACACACACATGAACACCTGCCCTGCAGGGTTCAGTCTTTGCAAATGTAGCACAGTTTCAAGGCTGCAAGGCTGTCTGTCTTCTCTAAATGTATTTTCATATTCAATACAAGAGACTAGTCTCCACGTCATGGAGTTTTATCCACAAAACTGTTTTCGTTTTGCTTTGCTTTTTAGTCTAGCTAAAGGATATTACCTTAATATGCATGTAAGTAAACTGTTGAATCAGTACTCAATAAACAGCAATGCTGTCTTAAAAGTGYCTTAAGATTTCCATTGCTGTGAAGAGGCATCACGAGCAAGGCAATTCGTATAAGGACAACCCTTAATGGGAGCTGGCTAGCAGTTTCTGAGGTTCAGTCCATCATCATCAAGGCAGGAAGCATGGCATCCAGGCAGGCCTGGCACGGGAGGAGCTGAGAGTTCTATACATTGTTCCACTGGCAAACAGAAGAAGACTGGCCACCAGGCAGCTAGGGGGAAGGTCTCTCAAAGGCCCCCACACAATGACACAGTTCCTCCAAAAAGGCCACACCCACTCCAACAAGGCCACGCCTCCAAATAGTGCCATTCCCTGGGCAAGCATATTGAAACCACCACAGAAAGAATTGTTCTTTGTGATTTTAAAAAGTCATTTAAAAGCATTTCACATTCATTTTACAGTTTGATATATGTAGGGATTTTAATATTTTAGTCAGCCTTCCAGTGTGGAAAAAATGACTAAAACAAAACAAAAAASAAAAACAGCACAGCAATTGTGAGTGTATTAAACTAGAGACAGAAATTCTTGCAACCAGGTAAAGTAACAAAGCAATGCCATGTAGCTACAATGAGAGCTTGTCAACATAATGTTTTTCAAGTTATCTTAATTTGCTTTTCTGATTTACTTGTTATTTATTTTAACTTTTGGAGAGCTGCAAATTTGTGCAGTGCTTGTAGAAGCCAGAAGGTATCATATCCCTTGGAGCTGGCATTATATGCGGTGTCGCATGCACCTGATGTGGGGAGGTGCTCCACCTGATGTGGGGAGGTGCTCCACCTGGTGTGGGTGGGTGCTCAGAGCCACGCTTCCTTTGGAAGAGCAGCAACAGGAAGCTCCTCAAATGGTCTCGTTCATAGATCAGCTCTTTACATTTAAAAAAATTAAAATTATATAATATTTAATTTGGAAATTCTCCATAACTAAACCAAAATCATGTAATGTCTGACAATATGGAGGAATTGGTACAAACCACTTTCTAATGAGACAGAGAAACAAATCAGAGTATACATATGCATGTAAGCGATGGTTTTCTTGTTTCATCTAATGTAATGCTCCAACTTCGTGCTGAAGTATAGATTATGAGCCTCAGTAGAAAGAAGAGAGAATTGATGCTTAGTGTAGTCAAATGATTGCCTAAGGTCACAAGGGTGGCTGGGTGGCTTCCCACACTACAGCATTCTTGTCTGTTTACACTATATGATAAGAGGGCGCTTGGAGATAGGCCCTGAGGAAAATGTTCCACTCACTGTTGGTGCTCAGAACAGCTCATTCCTCAAAATATTACTAAATTCAAATAAAATTAAAATTTCAGCAGATCTCAAGATGTGAGAGAGGAGTGAGTGTGAGCGTGATGGCTAAGGGTCTGTGAAAGACAGAGCAGACGGAGACTGAGGCCATTCCTTGGAAAAGCAGCCTGTGAGAACAAACACAAAGTGGCTGAGTGACCTATGCTAACACTAAAAGGAATTCTTGAGATTGTGGGATGGTGGGGTGGGGGTGAGGTGGAGGATGTGAGGAGACTCAATGCCAATGGCCTGGGCTCCTTCCTTTTCCAGCTCTAGCAAGTACTAGAAACAGTGGCAACCTCATCCACACAGGCTCAAATGAAACTTCTGAGCGCCTGATATTCTTGGCACATAGCCCATTTGTGAAATCCTTTATTCAGAATTGTATTCTAAAGGACATAGTAAGTGATAGTCAAGATAAAAATGAAAAGTTGCTCATACTAAACTACAGTCAGGGTTACTGATGCTGGGATGAAACACCCTCATCAAATCAAGCTGGGGAGGAAAGGGTTGATTCAGCTTACACTTCCACACTATACTGCGTCATTGAAGGAAGCAGGACAGGAACTCAACCAGGGCAGGAACCTGGAGGCACACGGATGCGGAGGCCATGGCGGGTGCTGCTTACTGGTTTACTCGCCATGGCTTGTTTGGCCTGCTTTCTTAGATAACCCAGTACCACCAAGCTAGGGGTGGTTCACGCACAATGGCCTAGGTCCTTCCTCATAAATCGCTAATTAAGAAAGTGTGCTGCTGGCCTGCCTGCAGCCTCATCTTATGGAGGCCTGTTCTCAGTTAAGATCCCCCTTTCTTTGATGACTTGAGTTTGTGTCAAGTTGACATTGAACTAGCCATCGCCATAACTTAAGTGGGTTTGTGTGTGTGTGTGTGTGTGTGTGTGTGTGTGTGTGTGTGTGTGTGTGTGTRGGAGGAGCTGGAAGGAACCGAGCTGTGGGTGAGCAAAGAGAGCAGCTGTCAGCGAAGTGAAGGGGCTGGAATTCACTGTTGCTTCATGTGTTTCCAGTGTGACGCCAACGGATTCTGTTCTCACACTCTCTGTGAGCAAGGCACGGTCTCACATTAAACAGGAAACATCCGAGGCAGAGTCAGAACACAACCTCACGCCTGTCTTGCTCTGAGGTGCACATTTTCAGCATGACTGTCTTCTGTGTACATTATAAGGAGAAAGAGTGCCTCGAATATTAAAGACATGTTCCTGACATGCAGAGAAGCCAGCACAAAGCTTCTGGTTAGTATAGAGGGGCCGTGTAGGAGGGGGTGTGGCTATCCTTCTTGTATGAGCACAACAGATACAGAGCATTTCTGTATATTTCCTACTGATATTCAAGTCCCAGAAAATGGGCATTTTAAAAAAATAAATTTATAACACTGTTTTTCTTAATTTCAAGGTGAATAGGTGACAACTTTAAAAAAATAAAAAAATAAAAAAAAGGCTAGTATTMATGCCCTTCAAAGTAATTAGGAACTTTCAGAAGTGATTGGAATAAAACAATTATTGTCATTGATCAGCTCTGAACAGATAATTTTAAACAAAGTCATTGTGTGCTCAGCAGATTACAGCTTGTTAACCAGCAAGTTCTAAATGACCTCTTAAGCTCGTCAGATCAGTGATGCATACTCCTCATTAAGTAACACCACATTGTAAGTGGTCTTATAAATAATGTTTATTTTAAGCACTGAAACAAATGGCAAAACCTTGATATATCAAAAGCCATCTGCTTACAGAACAGAGTTTCCTCCACTGTGTTTATCTTTATTCCCCMMAAAAATCCATAGTAATCTGAATGTCAATGGAAGAGAAACAAAAGGGTTTTTTTCCTAAAATAAAAGCGACAGAAGCCTGGAGAGCAAATCTACTGGCAGTGTCCCGTGCAGTGCTGAGGCCSTGGGTCCATCCCGAGAGTGTGGCGGCACTCCTGCACCCTCAGCTCTGRCCTTTGCCTTCTCTATGCRYTGCACGTGTAATTGTAGTAACAGGAAGAGGGAAGAGACACTAACTGGCACGGTAATGGAAGCATCATGAGGGATGCACTTCGCCTTGTGGACATGGTCCCCTCCTATCTTCATACCAACACAGGTTTGGGGAACCTTTGTTTCTGTGACTGAGACCAATGCTCTTCATTTTGTAGCCACAGAACCCACCACCCCAGCCTATGAGACCTTCAGTACCCTCTTTCTAAAAGGAATTTTACCAATGTGTCTCCTTCAAATCACCAAAGTTGTTACTGTAAATCCTGTACTGAATGGCACAATAAATAGGAATAGAATCATAAGAAGTCTAAAGAACTGAGATGCAGCCTTATGTATACATATTTGCCTACTTTTTAGTAGAGTCATTATATAAAGTTGTCTTACAGTCTTTTTGTTTTAGACATGAAGAAAACAAAGGAAATGATAATTTGATATTGTGATTTACATTAATTCATAGCTTTAAAGGTAAGTGAGTCACTAAAGTTATAGCACTTTGCAAATCTGTTTTAAGTCATTTTTAGTGTTCAACTTGCTGTTATGGTTTTTACTTTCCATAAAGCCTGCACTTCAATCTGAACTGAAGTGATTGGGGTGCTAAAATCAAGACAAATCACTCAAAATAAGAATCTGCTGGCCCCCGCCCAGCACCAGTGGCTTTACTGCATAATGACACCTGATTGAAAAATTGCAGCAAGTGTTCCAGGACAAAAGGGACTCTCCAGGAACCAATCAATCACATCCCAGTCTGTCCCTGCCACAGTGCCTACTCTGGGATTTAAACATTTTAAATATCCCCAGCAAAAGCGAAAGTAATTTCTTTTAACAAGGGCGCTCACTCCTTAGCTACATAGAGACAAATCATTTAAGTCAAAGGACTTCCATCCAAAGGAAGAGTAAGAGGAGACAGTGCTGACATCACCCTGACATCACCACTTCTCTAAGTCAAGCACTGGAAACTGAAGAATAACGAGACTGTCATGGGCCCCAGAGGACTTCCAACGGAGCTATGGTGGGAGCTAGCATGTAAATCAGTAAGGATAATAAAGTGTTATCAGTTTTAAGAAAAAAATATGCCTATGTGAAGTAGAGAAATAAAAAGTCAGAGATTGATAGACTCTACAGGGAGACGAGGATCATAAATCCTGCAGAGAGAAGGCGACCCGTTAAAAACACAGCACGTTAGGGTGTGGGTATCCATTGTAAAACTAAAACCACGATCATGCCTGTGTTCTTCATGACCAAAGCACAGATGCTTACGTAGTACTGGCTGCAAAGAAGTCATTAGAACAGCTCTGCTCCATGAGCCTCTGCTATGACGTTTGTCATGTGAGCAAAGTTTTTAACATACCACCTAAGAGAAACCCCACTCACATGTAAATTCAGTTCTAGCCACTGCTCACTGTGATCAGCTAATCTTAAAAAATCAATCTTATAGGATCATTGACAGCCTCTACACAAGACAGCCTTGTCCTATGCTATGACAAAGTTTCCTTTTCAAAAGCCTCTGGAGGGAGCCTTTAAACTTCTTGTGGAGGTGTGGGCATGTGCACTTGTTAACGTGAGTGTCGGTGTGTGCAGGTGGGCATTCACACGGCAGTCAGAAGCAGAAGTGGGTCTTGGTCGATCTCTCTCCAGCCAGCTTCTCTCAGTGACCCTGAAGCTCACCAATGTGCCTCTGCCTCTTCCTCTACCTCATGAACTGGAGGGACCAGCCTGTCTCCACCCCGCCAGCACTGGGAAAGTGTCACTACCACCATGGGCTTTTTATAGTTCTGGGGATCAGAATTCAGTTCCTCATTTTTGCATGTCAAGCATTCACCACTTAAGTCATATCATCAGCCCTAAAGTCACCTGCCTACCAGAAAATTAGCACATAAAATGAACATAGACATGAGAGAAAAAAATGTGTGTGTGGGAAACAAACGTTACTGTTAAATCATGTGAATAATTTGTAATTGCATTAGATGAGATAGGACTCTTAGATCTCACAGCCATGTTCATGTATTTATCATGATATGTCCATATCATGACATGTGAACACTCATGCATTGCTTCATTAATATTCGTGGTCTTCCTTTAGCGATGGCTCAGAGGCCCCCGACAATGTGAAGCACAGGCATTTCTAGCCCTGTGGTTTCCACTGTCCTCCCTCGGCACTGCTGCCAGGGGTTCGGGCACAGCTAACTTTTTGACTAGTGTTCTTTCCCTCCTCCATTAGCATAGCAACCAGATTTGCATTACTCTGCTTTGCTCGGCTTATTAAAAGGGAATTCAGGGCACAATTGACTTTTCATCTGTTTAACAAGTGAAGAAATATTTACCCTGACAGCCATTTCATTGTAGAGATTCATCTTCATAGTATAATATGCTGCCTGTGAATCAAGAAAAAAAGAAAAGATGGCATAGATTTCAGTTACATAAAGACTGTGCGACCTATTTTTACATATAAAGGATAAGAATCTTTATACATAATACATAATAAGAGTTCTTGGCTTAGAAAATGCAATCAAACTTTGTATTGAAGAGATAGGCTTCCTAATACCTAATGCAAGCTTAACCAGGAAAATCTATGGTAGTCAAACTCAGAGCTAATGGAGATATATGATCATAAAATGCTCTCCGCTGAGTTTGATAATCAATGGTGCTCTTCTGAGAATAGAATAACAAAGCAGAAATATTCACAAGTGCTGGTGACACGTCGTATTGTATGATTTATTCACTGGGGTTCTTTTAGCCAAAACTCACAGGAACATAAAAGGAATTCATATTTCAAGACGTCGGGTTTAATGAAAAATTCAAAGAAATGCTGTCTTCAGTCGAAACCATTCAAGGATATGGATGCAGTGATGAGGCAAAATTGTGCCTTCCAACCATCTATGTGAGATGCTATGTGCTTCCAACCATCTATGTGAGATGCTGTGCTTAGCTGCCTCCTGAGTCAGCCTTGGGAATTTTGTTTCATTTAGTATTCATTTTACCTCCATAAAATCACAAATATAATGATATCACGTTCCAGCAAATCCCTTGGTAGAGGGAAGGTTTCCTAAAGTCTTGGTTTCCAAGAAAGACACTCTATTAATGCCCCAAACTATGTTTAGTAAAGAAGCATTTAGCAATGTTTTTTATTGTAATGAAAGTACTTTGTTGAGCTAAATTTACCTATCTGCTCTGCCTTTTAATTAAAAATAAAACAGTCACAGGGCTCAACACTGCAAAATCATCAGTAAAACAATTTATATATATATATATTCATATATATATTATATATTCAATGTGGTATTCTTAACACAAAACACCACTCTTGCCTCAAAAAAGAGAGATAGTTTCTTCTGGAGCCAGATGTGATTGGCCATGGCTCGGGACACAGATTCAGGTTACCTCACAGTTGTTCCTATGCAGTAACACAGCGGTCTTTTCTTTTAACTGTAAATACTCATTCCTTATTTTTACTCCACTCAGATATCTTCATCACACTGGTTTGTACAAAGTAATACTTTTATTACGTCCTTTGAAATAAAAAAAAGACCTTCACAAATTCCTAGCTGTGATCATGCAACGCTTTAACTGTAACGAGCACACGTGAGTGACTTCTCTCTAGGAGTGAGTGTGATGAAATCCTAAGCAGAGGCATGCAGCACACAGCCGCTCCACTTCTCCAGTGGAGTAATGATTGCTGGCGAGTTATGTCTATATTGCCTCCATGGTCTCTCTGCCTCTTTGCCTGTCTGTATCTCTTTCTTATACCTCCCTTCTCTTCCTATGAAGTAATTTATAATGAGGAGTCAGATAAATGAGAAGAACTCTCATATGGGGCAAAATCAACAATCAAAGCTCACCACAACTGTCAAGATTTCTTTCCCGTCATCACTGATTCCTTCCCTAAGTCTCAGGCATGATCCCTCTGTTGTTCTCAACAGTCTGTCTGTCAGTCCTGCCTGAGATCTCTCACCAGTACTTTTTAGACTGCACAGATTCTTTCCTGATTTTCTTGTAAGCATATATTATAGAATCTGTCCTTCTTCCTATCCCAAGTACTACCAACTGGAACTTAAAATAAGTAGTTCCCTAGCTCCAGTAGGTACTGTTAAGTGGTTTTCAAACTGAGAACACGAGTTTCTGCAAGAAAACAACAAAATGGAACTTCAAAAAAGTTAAGTTATATTTTAATATATACATGTTTTTTTCTGTAGACAACCTATAAAGTAGTATGTTTCCCACACACATGCTATTATACTTTTATTTTATTGCCCTCCTTCAACTCTCTGTTGCTTCCCTTTCCCCTCCCTCTTCTGTTTTGTCAGGTCTACTCCATTCTCTGCTCTCTCTGGGTGATTCCATGACAGAAACAAAACAAACAAAGAGAAGGTAGCCAAACAAAGCAAAACAAACCTGTTA
>BDUI01005124.1:40654-56242 GCA_002335545.1 Apodemus speciosus
GAAATGCCCAAGCTCTCGGTTGTTATAGCAGCAGGTAGAAAGAAAAGCCTTCGGTTCTGAGACATGCTTCCAAAATCAAACCAATGTGGTTGCCATGGTACCAAGACTCCTACAGTAGGAAAGAAAATCATTTTCAAACACTTGTTAGCAACATAGTAACATTCAAATAAGTGGCTGTGTGAGGGCTGAAAGTTCACSAGGCTCCTTCAATTCCAGAGCACATGCRCAAGCCCCGGGCACACTCTCTAAGTAGCAAGGGTGGTGTTTGAAGCAGGAGATGGATCCTATGATGAGCAAAATGCTGTCTATGGCTTAAACCTTAGACCCCACGAGGTTTATACTCAACTCTGTCAGAGAAATGGTTTGCAAAGAACTAAAACAGAAGACGTGARATGACATCTATTGAAGAAAAGGTACAAGCAAACATCTATTTATTTATTCATACATTCAAAAATATAGTTCAGTTCAAGCTGTGTTAGARATGCTGCAGCTCTAAAGCTAAGAAAAATAATCAGRGCAGGGGAAGACGAGAATGAAAGGTCTCAAGTGATTGTAAATGATACACAGATATGACAGAGAAGGAGAGGGGAGAATGAACTCCACCAAGGAAATAAACAGGATCTCTGATAAAAATACCCCTGGACCACGGGGGATAGAGAGATTACTCTGGAAGGACRGAGAAAGATGAGCTACAAGGTGGAGGCAGCATGAGGGGGCAGCTGCGGATTCCTGGGGAACAAGAGAGGGCCAASGGCACCGGAAGCCTGGAACCTGAGCAGAGACACGGAGCAGCAAATACAACTGCTTGAAGAGGTTAGCAAGGGCTATCCTGRAACAACAGAAYGCTGGTCAGGAGCTGGTCCTCAAGTCTGCCTGGCTCTACTACCTTCTAGGTGTGTGACTCAGCCAATGTTCTAATACTCCGTTGATTCAGTTTCCTCTTCTGGAAATAGGCCAGTTATTGAGGCATTGTCAGGATCAAATGGCACTTTATAGTTTAAATATATTTTATAGTTCAAATATGGYTCTGTCTGGTCTTCAGCAGTSCATGTTGTGGTATAGCARACACGCCCAGCTTTCCTGATAAMACGGGTATTAGATTCTCCCCCATCTYGAACAGTGTCCCTGAGGATGACAAAACCCTGGGAGTTCTRAAGTGAGTCAACCACCTTCCAKAATTGACTAGGGGCATGGGAGGYTTGTTTCACARACCTCAGAGCACTAGAACCCACTCCAWGCAAGAGACTCCCCTCCATTTCTGTTTCTTTGGCAAAAGGTAGAGGAGGTTTTAGGAGACAGCAGGTAAGGAAGTTTCCTAAGTGTTTCAAAAAGTTCATCAGAAAGAGAATACTCTGTGGAGCCTCAAAGCCTCTGGAGCTCCATCTTACCCAGCACAATACAATCCTGTGTGTGTGTGTGTGTGTGTGTGTGTGTGTGTGTGTGTGTGTGTGTGTGTTTGCAGGTACAGGTGCAGTGTGTGAGTGCATGCAAGTGGAGGTCAGGACAACCTTGGGTGTCATTAATTACGTGATATGCTTCTGATACAAGGTCCCTCACTGTCTTAGAACTCACCAAATAGCACAGGATAGCTCAACAGCAAGCCATTTAGACTCATACATCTACCTTGTCAAAGCTAGAATTTTAAATGTACACCATCAAAACTGTTTTTCGKTTTTTAAATGTAGATTTTAGAGTCAAACTGAAGGCCTCATGCTGGTGCATGTAGCAAGTAYTTTGCTGTCTGAACTGTGTCCTCAGCCCCTCGTGTTGTGTTGAACATGATCAGCAAATTAAATTTTACCAGTGAGAAACCAGTAGATCTATCCACCCATCTGACCACTTTCCTGAGGTCTCTAAAACCCCTCAGGAAGATCCCAAAGGAAAACCCAACATTAAATGTGGGATACACAAGTCATTGTTGGTGGACTGAAGGCTGAATTCTGTGTTCTTAACAAGCCAACAAGTCTGGCAGATACTAAGAGAAATGATGTAGTGAGATGGACCTCGAGCCAGAGAAATGCTCCAGRGAAGTACAATTCTCTCAAACTGCAAAACCAGAATAGGACCCAGAATCAAGTCCAGTGTCRCATCTTTAGACAACAAGCTAGGCCAACTCAACCCCAATAAGGATTTCTCTGTTCTTCATTCTGAGTCTTTATGCTTTTCTGTGAGCTAGGCAGGTTTTCCTAAAGGAGGTAGTGATTAGACCACATAAAGAACATTAAGGGTGTTGTTTTGGTGGTGGTGTTGTTATTTTTTGTTTTGCAATGTGTTGGCATTTAACAAATACTAACAAAACTAGAGTTCACTTTGACACTCCTCTCTCTGTCTGATCTCTTAAGCCAGCAGTATCTCAACTACAGAAAACACTTGTCCTGATAAGCCAAGGCAAAGGRAAATTTCTGATATACAGAGAAACCATACACATTTATCTGTGTCTTGATTTTTACTTCTGCTGAACTACAAACTGGAAAGGTTTCTTGTAATGCAGAGAATTTGTGAACTGAGAAGAGAATGGTGTCACCACCTCAACCAGCACCTCCACTGACACTTGTCCAGAAATGCAGAGGCAGCTCAGAATGTGCCGTCTCTACTATTATATTTGTATATTAGAGACAACATTACTGTTTTGCCAGGCTTTAAAGCCAGGTTATAACTTCCAAATAACTCTGCTTTGGGGAAACCCAATGCCCAGCCTCTAAGTGTGTTATTTATAAGTTGCCTTCCTAACCCAAACCTGTMCAGAATTCTTGCCTCGGTTCTGTCTGTTGTTCACTGTAAGTTGGTCTGTGTATGTGTGTGCGCCCTTATTGACATTTCCATTAACTCAGTCTAACTTCCCCCTCCCTTACACCACATTCACTGAGCTAACTCTATAAAAATCAAGAAAATATCCAGGAAACTGCCAGCATGGTGCTACTTGTCCACCTTTGGGAGGCAGAGGCAGATGAATCACCCAAAGTTCAAGGCCAGCATGGTCTATGTAGTAAAATCTAGACAAGACAGGCTACTGAGTGAGAGCTTGTTCAAATAATACGTAATGATAACAACAACAACAACAACAACAACAACAACAACAACAATTTAGTGAGTCTCTTATATTTCCAATTTAGTGGAAAGGTGGTGAAAAGAAGAGGAATGATGTAATGTAATGAATGGAGTWGAAGTCTTTCTAAGTATCTGAAAAGGTTGTTTCTTTCCTTAGACCTCTTGAACAKATTTTTTAGAAACATAATGTGACRGAATTTAGCATCTGGTAACAAACTTCA
This sequence comes from Apodemus speciosus, assembly GCA_002335545.1. Classification (NCBI taxonomy): domain Eukaryota; kingdom Metazoa; phylum Chordata; class Mammalia; order Rodentia; family Muridae; genus Apodemus; species Apodemus speciosus. Next base: position 43,924 of record BDUI01005124.1, read on the forward strand.
TGGTTTCTGACTTAATGACAGAGCCACTAGGCATTATCACAGCCTCGGGCTACTGAGAGTAATTTACTGTCAGAAATTAAAACAGTATTTTGTTATTTAGTTTTCACAGTTCTTAAATCATCAGTTGAGCTTTTAGTAGCATTTACATAAGTGAGTGAGTCAGATGGCTATACTCTCAGTGCCAGGTTAGGTTATACAGCTGACAGACACTCTTAGTGGCACTGAGCCAGCCTTGCATCCCTGCTGAGCTGGGGTGCTCATCTCCTCCTGTAATATACCCTTCCATCTTAGATTTTAGAAAATATTTCACTAGTTGGGCTCAAACCCATCTCACTCACTTTATATGGACTGGTTTCATTATACCTTACTTGGGCCTTGTATAGCCAAGATTCTTATCTGTGGCAAAATTCACTTTTATTCTGAATAGTTAATACCATCTRTCAAGTCTCRGGGCTCCACACTCCCATGGGTCTTATGGTTCTGTCTGGTACATGGTCCCAAGTTTCACTATCCTAAGTCACTTACATAGAAGGCTCCTCCTCAACTGTCTTTACCTCTTACAGATGGAGTTCACTTTAATTCTCCAGCAGGCATGCCATCCTGTTAACTCATATTGAATTTGCTGYCAATTTAAAAATCCCTCAGTCTTGCTRCTGGTTCTCCTGTTCTTTGAAATGAACTGTAGTGGCCCACAGTTATTCTTATTAACATCCATCTTCTTAGCTGAGGTCCATTGTGCCTGTCTTGATACTTCTTTTAATTTGCTAAATGATAGATTGACTACTCTTGAAATTTTTGTAATCTCATGTTTTCAAATTAACCTAATTCAATGATAAGACTGTTGAATGTGAATGCCAGGAGAACAAATGACAAATAATCATAAATCGGGCTGTCTGTGGTCACAAATAGCAGAAAGTCGATAAATAATTTTCAAAATGTTTAATCAATGGACTCATCTAACTATCACCTTCTATGAATGAAGTCTGAGAATGATGCAGAAACCATGGGAAGCTGAACAAATCTCTTCGGGTGCAGTTTGTATGCCAGTTAATAAGGAGTTAGGGTCTTAATTATGGGCATTGATTACTGAGCACAGCTCTGAGATCATTTTGTTCACATTTTTTCATTTTCTCCTTAACTTATTTACTTATTCACTTTACATCCCAATTCACCCCCCTTCCCAGTCCTGCCCTCAGACCTTCTTTCCCCATCTCCCTTCATGTAAGAAGGTGAAATCCCCTTGGGTACTGCCCTGCCCTGGGACATCCAGTGACAACAGGTCTAAGCTCATCCTCTTCCACTGAGGCCAAGCAAGGCAGGATAGCTAGGGGAAAGGAATCTAAAGGGAAACGACAGAGCCAGAGTCAGCCCCTGCTCCAGTTGTTAGGGTCTCCCCTAGGTCCAACCCATGCATGTTCTTTGGTTGGTGGTTCAGTCTTTGTGATCCCCCATCAGCCCAGGTTAGGACTGAGGGAGCTGAAGAGTTCAAGGACAATGCAAGATCTATAGTCAGTTTACATTTTAAAATTTGGTTCATAATTCTTTCAGGAGAAACCTGAATTGTGCTTTTGTGCTTTGATATGAAGATACATATGTAAAACACTGTTCCAGTCCTCCAGCTAAGTAGTGCTGACAAATTAATAAAAAACCAACTGTTCTGAGATAACAGTTTAAAAATGTTTTATTGAGTGATAGCTACCATGTGAAAAATCTTTCCATATTTAACGTATGCAACTTAATGAATTTGAATGAATTATATTCCAATAAAGTCACTCACCACCATCAAGGCCATAGGCATATCCAAAATCTCCTCCTGCCTCCTTCATTACTATTTATATTAATTTATCTTATAGTAAGAATATTTAACATACTATATAGCTTCTTAGAAAATTTTAAATACACAATGAACCATTGTTAGCTACTCTCTCAAGTAGGTGAAATGACTGCTTTTGCTRTTATGTTCATTTTGTTTTTTACATTTATCTTTTTGAGTATTTCATACTGAGAACTACATTTCCATCCTTCACACTTTTCTTTCCTCCTCTAATTCCTCCCATGCTCCCCCCACTAATTCTCAAATTCTTCTCTTCTTGTTCTTTAATTATAATTATTATACAGAGAGACTGTGTATGTGTGTGTGTGTACGTGTACACACACATGTCATCAATTGTCTGTAGCTCTTCTTCCAGAATGAAGTCCTATCAACATTCTTCTTCCATCCACTCCAGCATGTCAACTGGCGTTGTCATCTTTGGGGTCTTGTTTAGGCAACCACACTGTTAAGATTTCCTCATGATAGGACAGCTGCACTGCTCTCCTTTTCAATGAACTTCAACTGACTCCTGGCTTTTCCAGTGCTCTGCTAACATTCATACTGCTATCTTCATTATCTATTCTAAGGTATACACTATACTGCATGGAATTCGTGAAGAGCTCACTATGAGTGCCTTCTTGGTATCTGTTATTGCACACTGCTGTGAGCATACTCCTTAACACACRCGGATTTGAAAATCCACAATAACTCCTTCCATATGTCAGGACTTGTGTGTGAAAAATACACTGGCAAAGAAACTTCCCTATGCAAAATGAGTCTTTAAGACTATTGCTGGTAAAACTGGGAGAAGAGGTCCTGAAGGCATTACCAACCTTTAGCATACTCACAAAATTAGTCATCAAATTTTAGTTAGCAAGCCAATGATTCAACAGCCATAGGTATTTTCAATGGATGGAAAAAGGCTAAGATGGAAATTTTATAGACTTGGAAAAAGATGAAGAGATGTAACAAGAGAGGGTGCTGACCACCAGGCTGCCTGTCACTCCTTTGCCCAGGGCCGACTGGTATACATGGCACTCTTACAGTGTCCATTCTACTGTTATTAATGCATTGATCAGTGTGTATGGAGAACTCTCGTCATCAGGTCATTGAGGGAAGGGAAGAATGATTGGAACAGGATAAGGATATAAGGAAGGACGTAATTCACGGCCATGTGTTGAATATACTGTGTGTATTCTCTGACAGTGGAGCAAAGACTTGAGCACGGCTGATTTTATCACAAGGGAGCACATGATAGAAACCACAAGGGAAGTGTGCATGAGTCACAGAGAAAACAACATATTTTTTACAGGAGAAAAACCATACTGTCTGTGCTCAGTGCTGAAGGATGGTGATGGGACTTAAGTGTCTTTTCAGCATGAAGCTCGGTGTGAGAAAAGTCATGGAAGGGAACTAGTTCAGCTCAATTCAAACACTGTAGGGAAAAGAAAGCTGAAATGGACAAGGAAGCCTAGAGCTGCCATGGATGCTGGGCTATTGTTCAGATCCTACCACATAGGATGTGGGAGCCACTCAAGGCATTTGGACAGAACACTAAACATATGTGCATATTTATATGAATGTGCAGGCTCTTACTCATGAGATGATGATGATGATGATGATGATGATGATGATGATGATGATGATGATGATTAAAATTTGCTGAGTACTTGCCATATGCCAAGCTATCTTTGAAATGCTTTACACACATTTGTTCAATTAATTCTCAGAATAAGCCTGTGCGGCCAGGGAGATGGGCAATCAGTTGGCTGTTCACTTTGGAACACAGCAAAGAGAATAAAAGACAAAACAAAACAAAACAAAAAAAATAAAGGTAATAACACAGTCCAATAGGGAGCTCTTATTTATAAGAGCGACAGAGCATTTGGTATAAAAATAAAAGGAATGACACGCTGCAGGAGGCAAGAATGACTTGTTAGAAATAAATAACACATTAACCTGTCACATTTGCCTCCTGTGGGGCACTGTGGAGATCATTCTGAAGAGGGCCAGGTGTGACTGTAGAAAGATGACCGCCAGCCAAGAGGCTTAGCCCTGGAATCCAAGCAACTTTAGCTAGCCTCTTGTCAGCTAGCATCATGGACTGCAGCAAGCTCTCTTCAACGAGAAAATGGCAGGCTTACATGTCTTTCCTAAGTTCGGTTCCCTGACAACTTGCATCAGGTCTGAGGATACCTAACAAGCAGCTGTCTATATAACAGCCCAGAGCACCCAGCTTGATTTCACTGTAAGAAGACCCTGGAAATCTGTATTAAAGATGCAATACAACAGGGCAAAAGCCCTGAGACATCTGTTCCCACTGTGGGGATTCTCATGGTATTATGGGGTTAGCAGCCATGAGACATACACAGAGGTATCACCTTAACAAAATGATCAAAAATGCTCTCCAGGGGTACAATATTAATAATTATTTGGTGGTCAAAATGGCAATTACAATACTGAGTGTTTATGTTCCACTAAAAATAAAATGTCCCAAGGTTATCCTTACACAGCAGTTTGGCACCAGAGCTTCATACTCTAAACWAGCTGTTTTTGTTTTGAGTATATTCCAAAAGGGACCAACACAAAACAAAGGACTCTTTCTGGGGAGGAGTGGGAGACAGGGGCTGACTGTCACATGAACAAGTTCTGTCCACTCTTTGTTCAAATTAGATCTTACATTTATTTTATGGTATTGCTGGAGGACAAGGGACCTGAAGTGTCTTCTATTTCCATGCAATAGCTACACTGCAAGAAAGGAGAAGCCATGCATGGACAAGTAGTTTTGTCCAAAACACTAAAGAATAAATAAAAACCACACCATCATCACACTAGTACATCATCACACTAGTACATTATCATTCCAATTGTTCTATAGTTTGCTGAGGGCATGCCCTTGGTAACCACGGTTTCCCATACAGGTCTAGGCACAAAAGAAGACAATCTCTTCACCAAGGAGAACCGGGACCCAGTGTTCCTTTCTGGTCATATCCGTGGAAAGTGAAGTAGCAGAACTATCACCATCAGGCTAAGAACCTGCATCCAGGATAACCAACATGGCCCCCACTACGTGCAAGGTGAAGACACCACAGCTGCAGAAGAGCATGCCATGTGCAAAGCTTACAACAGCAGCATGTCCTCAGCAGCTACTGCTCAGCGCTTACAGGGGGGAGCAAAGGGAGATTGGAATCAAGGAGAAGGCGGGGTATGACATCTGCTCAGACCCCATGCTACTCTTCCATCTCCAAGAACAAAGGGTAGGCCGCAATAAGGTGAGTGTCCCTCAAGTATCATACCTTAGCTACTTTGAGCTATACAAACAAGATTAAATTCAGGCATTCAGAGTTCATCCACCCAAATATAAACCACAACTCTACCTGTATGTTCTTTGTGAGTCCCCACTGGAAAGTTGGGGACTTCATAGCCACTCCTAGATATCAACTAAAAAGAAACTAATACCTATGTTCCCCTCCCCAAAGGCTTGTGCATAAATGCTTATGACCACTTTATTCATCATAGACCAAAACTAGAACAACCCAAGTATGCATCTACAGGAGAACTAACAGTCTTATGTAATGCGAAGGCACTCAGTGTCAAAACAGAATGAACCAGTGGCACATGTTGTAAGCCCGAAAAGGAATTCCCAAAGTATTATCCTGAAACAAAAGACACCAGAAATAAGATACATCAGTTCAAAGTGACAGAAAGCAGAATAGCAGCTGCCCGTGCTGGAGAGTGGGCAGGTATGAAGTGCAAAGGGGCAGGTGGGAAATCATTCTATCACATGATGGTAATGCTGATCACAAAGATTGYCACCTCTGTTGGAACTCATCTGTCTGAATCACACTTAGAATACTGTCAGTAGCTGAAACACTGCTTAAAACAGTTCTTAGAATATTTTGAAGAAAACAGGATAAGCTGGGCACAGGTTTAATCCTAGAACTTGGGAAGAAAAGGCAGGGAAGTCAGTCATGGCAAAAGAGAGATCTGAGGGCCAGCCTGGCTATATGGGACCCTGTCTCAAAAAAAAAAAAGTGTGGAAGGACAAGCAAGGAGGGAGAGAGGAAAGAGAATAGAAGCACAGGTGTGGTATATGCATTTAAGCAGCAGGCCTGCATCATTCCTCTCTGATAATGAGCCCTCAGCTCACTCAGGACAAGGGAAAGAAAGGTTTGCTGTTTTTTTACTTAAGAGTATTATATTTGGGGGTGTCGGTAGTCTTCGTGTTTAGGAGCATGGGTGGGCTTTTATATTTGGGGTATGGCTAAGTGTGATGGTTTGTATATGTTGGGCCCAAGGAGTAACACTATTAGAAGGTGTGGCCCTGTTGGAGTAGGTGTGTCACTGTGGGTGTGGGCTTTAAGACCCTCATCCTAGCTGCCTGGAAGCTAGGATTCTGCTAGCAGCCTTCAGATGAAGTTGTAGAACTCTCAGCTTTCTCCTGCACTATGCCTGCCTGCCTGGTTGCTGCCATGTTCTTTGGTGATAATAGAATAAACCTCTGAACCTGTAAGCCAGCCCCAATTAAATGTTGTTCCTTATAAGACTTGACTTGGTCATGTTGTCTGTTCACAACAGTAAAACCCTAAGACATTAAGCCTCATATTTACAAGTCCAACTGTTGCTAAGATGTGAAGAACCTTCTGAGAAGAAAAAGTAAACAAAGGGGGCCAGAGAGATGCCTCCACAGCTAAGAGTGTTGGCTGCTCTTCCAGAGGACCCAGGCTACATTCCCAGCACCCTTGTGGCAATTGACAACCATCTATAACTCTAGTTCCAGAGGATCTGCTGCCTTCTTCTGTTCTCTTTGGGCACTCAAGTAGTGCACAAACACACAAACACACGTGCAGGCAAAACACCGTGCATATAAAAAATAAAACAATATAAAACTTTGGGAATTAACAAAGAGTTAAAAGTTAAGTTAGAACAAATTAAAACAATTCCYGATTCTTCCACATCATCATTATGCTTATTTCAATAGATGCTAAAGGATACTAAGTAGAAACTTTGTGAGAATTTGACCTCAGGCCAGGCACTGTGGACCTGTGCTCCATGGAGGATAGACCTGAAGTCACTATGTTTCTGAAGCCCCTTGCACAGCTGCACAACAAATTGTTATATATTTGGAAAGAGAGCTGAGATCTGGTGCATTTCTGTCCTGTCTAGATCCCTGTCTTTATGGGTCAGCTAGATACTATCAAACAAGTTCCGGGCAAACCCAACTGAAGATGTGAGAATTTAGCAATGGAAGTATTCCTTTCTTATTTTGCTGCTGGAGTCTGGGATCACAGATGAGCAGAAGTATCCCAAAAGGCAGAGTAAGCAACCCAAGGCCTAACCATCCATCCCACCAGGTGTTTTTAAGGGACCYGGAAGCTTGTAATCTGTGACATTGACATTTTGTTAAATTATTTCACCAAGGAGGAAAGCAAGGCCCACAGCATATGTCCACACATCTGATCTCATATTGTTCAATATTCTCAATTACTACAGCATGGAAAGCATTAGCTAGAGCTAAAGGGAAGCCCCTGAAGCCAGCTGCAAGGGCAGCCAGGTCATCCGTGTCTCAGCAATTTCAAGTGTCCTTTATTGACCACCTTTGTGTGTAAAGGTCTTGGACACAGAAACCCTCCTTTCTGGTCCCAAACAAGTTTTTCATTCATGTCCTGACCCAACAGAGCTTGGATAAGGATGCAGCTCAGTGGCAAAGCATTTACCTAGCATGCACAAGCTGCTCAGTTCAATCTGCAGTACAAACTAAAAAAATCTAAACCATTATTAGATTCACTGGTGATTTCTGGGAATATGGCAAGTTATGTATGTTTGTTTTAAAAACAGTCAATTTCTTTTTCTTTTTAAAGACTAGTTCTCAGGTGGGCACAGTGGTCTCATTCTGGATATGTTGTCTAGGATGACCTTGACCTTCTGATTCGCCTGCCTCTACCTCCAGTGTGCTGGGGTTACAAGCATATGCCAACAAGATCGGTTGGTTTCCATTAAAAATTGATGAAAGAATATTTATAGTTCTCAGAAATGCAAATTAAAACTACACTGAGATTCCTGTCACCCCAATCAGAATGGCTGTGATTAAGAAAACAAAGAGTGAATGCTGGCAAGGATGTGGGGAAAGGTTTATATCCTGTTGATAGGAATGTCAAGTTCTAGTGTTCCCAGGTTCAAAGATCTAAAACTGGAACTACCATAAGACCTATGTCTGCCATTCCTGTGTGTATAGCCAAAGGAGGGAGAACCAGCAGAGAGGAACTGAGGGGAGGCAGGGAGTTGGAGGACAGTGGGAGGATAAATAAGAACAAAGTATATTAACATATATGTATGAAAAAAAATCACAATGGCCCTTTGTATTTTGACTAAAAAGAAAGGAATTAGAATTTCTTTTAATTCTTTAAATTAAAGCATAGGTTATTTTTGAAGATATTCACAAACTGGTATTAGTTGTATGGGGTATGTACAGATTTTTAATGTAATTTTAAATTTTCTATTAATGATTAGATAGAGTGAGAAATCCTATACCGATTCCAGAAGTAGTTATTTGACTTTAAAACATTAACATTTTCCACTTTGAGGCAGAAGTAAGTGGATCTCTGTGAGTTTGAGGCCAGTTTGGTCTACATGGTGAGTCTAAGGCTAGCAGAGTTACCGCCCTCCTAGATGGAAAAAGTCCACAGTCATGAAGATTATTTTTAGCTGGAGACATTTTTAAATGTAAGAATTTCATAGTTGAGGGGGAGGACATTATGGACTGACCTTTCACAGCTGATCAAAGTACAGAGAAAACTGACTGTTGTGCTCACGTACAAATGGCACCTTTAAAACACACACACACACACACACACACACACACACACACACACGCTAAGATACTATCACAGCAGAGAAGACAAAAAGATGGTAAGAGTCAGAGACTGAGGAAGATGGTATTGAAACAATATCTTCCAGACATGGGAGAAATACTCCACTCACAGCAACTGGGGTTGTTTTCACAAAACATGTACAAGAAGTACCCAGGGGGAACTGGCTCTTAAGTCTCCTCCCTTAACTAAGAAGCTATTGATGGTAGATTCTAGGGGAGGGAGAGTCACTTTCCTTTAAAAGCATGGCCTCTGGTACGTCAACCATCTTCCAGTGGATTTCCCCTGTTACCATTCATATTTGGGCAACATAACTGGACTGCCTGAGTTCCTTAAAGAGTCAGGGGAGGAGAAAAAAGAGGTGGGAAGGAAATGAGGGAGAGAGAGGATATGAAATTAGGAGGGGTTTGAGAGGTAGGAGCAGTGGATTGAGGAGGACTTAGTGGTTGGACTAGGTGGATATATAGTATGAAAAGTCAAAGAATTAATAAAAATATGACATGAAATAAAAGAGAAAGTAAGAATGACACCCAGGTCTCAGAGGATGAGTCATCACTCACAGGGAACTCTCCTCAAGAAAGCACCAGGATAGACCATCTCATATTGCTCGACCATGACTCCAAAATCCTGTACTCTCTATCTGTTACTATCTCCAACATACCGAATCTTACAGTGTGCCAGATTAGAGAAATGCTAACTGGAACACTGGTCTGTAGAGAACAACCTCCTTAGAAATTAGAAGGAAACTTTGCCTTTACAATGTTACCTTCAGTTCAGGTCTCCACATACCACGAAAAGTGATCGAGACACCAGACTCCAATGACCCAGAGGACCTCCTGCCTCTTTATTCCCCATACAGAACTGCACTGTCCTGATCAGAGCCTGTGTCCCAGCACTCATCCTGCTTCTTGGTCCTCCCCCAGGTGCCTCTTCAGAGGGACTGCCTGGCTGTTAATTTCCACTTCTAGGACCCTATGCTTTTGGCTGATGAACTGTAGCTACCCTACCTGATCAATATTGGTCAACCTGACTCCCTGACCTGCTTTACCTAGTTCTCAGAGCGTAGAATCACAGATGCTAGCATTTAATGTCACAAAGTGTGTGCTGCTATGAATATTTTCACTTTTAAAGCCAATTTCCTTCGGGCAAGGCTGACCTAGATAATCTATTCTAAAAATGACACCTTTAAAAAACAGATTAGGTTTACAGTATTGACATATGTATCAATTATTCAGTTCAATTTATTTCACCAGGAATCACAGTTGTCAAATTTTAGCAACAAAATCCTCTCAAACCAGATAATAGCAAGGTCCCTCCCAAATGAAGAAATTAGCACTTCGTACATTGTGACTAACTAAAGACTCCTCACATAAACTTTAACAGCAGCTTTTGTAAGTTAGTGCTGATGAACTATGACTTACTGTAGCCATCCATCACTCTAGTTATTGCTTTAGATTTAACACTGTTTGCTACTTGACAGTGTAGCTATAATACTTACTGAAGATAATGAATCCCCAAGACCATAAATTTAATGTTTCATTTGATTATATTCTTTCAAGTGAGTGAAATTAACTGATCTCTCCTTTTGGGAGTCTGAGGCATCTGACTCAGCTGAAGTTTGCTTCTATGTCTATATTCCATCTTTATTCTCTATGCAGCCCACCTGTGTCAATTCCAGGTCTACTTGATCTTCTCTGGGTCCTGTCTTTGGCCCTGTTGGATACCAGCATGGTGAGAAGTACCCTACCCATCTAGACACTGACTAATGGAAAGAGGAGATACACAATTCCCATTTAGTCCCATCTGCCTAAATATTCAGCTTCCATGGATGTCCTCTCTACCCACAAACATGGTGTGAACTTACTGTTAATAAGACCTATCATGTATTGGATATTTAAGCATTGTGATGATGAATCAAATGCAGATGAAGGGCCATGGGGTAGGAAACTTGAGTAAGTATCGGTCAAAGCAAGTGGTGCAGATAGCTAACCAAAGAGCCTCTCCACAGTGGTAGAGCCAGCTTTCCAAGCCATCATCAGCGTGTGCCAAGACTATTCTTGGAGCTTTGTCTCGTTAAATCCTCAAAATTACCTCATTAAGTTCTCAGAATAAGCATGCAATGTGTATATAATTATCTCCACTTTACTGAGGAAGAAACCGAGATTCAGAGAGATTAAGCAACTTAATCTTTTTCTGCCTACAATTTTGAGATGTGATTAATTATCATGAGTTCTTCTACCTATGATATTGCATTTTTCCATGGGGAAAAGGTCCACAGGCTCAAATGTGGACATGAAAGACTCCATCTACAGTGGCACGCTGTCCCTGAAGGGTCAGTTCTCATGCACACTRTCTCCTCTCCTCTCCATTTTCTTATAATGGTCACAATAACAACACCAAGGGAAATGCTGATAGCACCTTCTAAGAGTGTGATCATACTTTATTGCTATTCTGTGATAATGTTGTAGTAATAATGATAATTATTCTGCTTTGAGAAGGGATCAGGGCTTTAGAGAGGTTATATAGATTTCCAGCAATATCAAGTTAAGAGGCAAAAATGAGACTCTATCACAGACTTCACTCCTTATTCTGGTATCCTTCCAATAAGTCATATTGTTTCACAAAGACTAATAAAACTTCAATTATATGCTCGGCTTATAAATATACATTCATATCCTCTCTATCTCCCACATCCAATAGTAACTCTGACATTCATATGCTGGGTGTCTCCTTCTGAATGTACTAATTCAAGGTTAAAGGTTTGTCCTCTGTTTTTCTCGCACTCTCTAATTTAGGTTCCTACATAAAGCAAGCATTTAAATTTTTGAAATATAGGTTAAATATTTCAATGTAGAAAGCCCAAGTGTTCTTTAAGAGACCCAAGAGACATAAAGAAAAATAGAATGCCCGTGTTCCTTCTCTCTGCCTGCAAGGAATGTCGCTGATCAGTTGTACCCAACCTAAAGGATCTGAGGAGAGGGGCAGCTGTTTCCCTCTGGCATCTTAGTTGATAAATAGCTACACAGAACCCCACCATTGGGATTTATACATACTGATTGTCTCATGGCTATAATAAAATACTCTGTGAGAATACCTCAAAAACTATATAGCAGCCTGAAGGTAAACGACTGTGCTTGCAATATACACAGTCCTTGTAGACCTGTGTCGGATGTTCATTATCAGCATGAGCTTGCCAAACYTTGAAGCATATACCTGTTTCCCAACTTCAGGGTCCTGATTTGTTCACTGGGAGAGATCACCTATTTCTCAGGGCTTGTGGGCAGAGTAGTCACTGACACATTACATGGTGGCAAATAAATGTTCATTAATATCAATACAAGTCCTAGTTGACTTTAAATAATGATTTCAAAATCAAACCCTCTGATTTAATAGTGATAACTCAATCTCCCATAATTCTGTGCTTATTTGAAAAGTAGAAGGATGACGAGCCTGCCAAAGCAGCTAAATAGAGTGATCAGGATTCATGACAAATACCCACTGAATGGTGATTTTAAACTGGTCCTGTCAGAACAGGCCAAGAAAGTCAACTACTTCAGTAGTAATTTGCTAAGGAATTTAGAAAAGCAAATCATGATAACCTTCCAGGACATTCATGAAAAGCTATCCACCCCCCCCC
>BDUI01005124.1:58907-70250 GCA_002335545.1 Apodemus speciosus
CTGAGGAGAGGGGCAGCTGTTTCCCTCTGGCATCTTAGTTGATAAATAGCTACACAGAACCCCACCATTGGGATTTATACATACTGATTGTCTCATGGCTATAATAAAATACTCTGTGAGAATACCTCAAAAACTATATAGCAGCCTGAAGGTAAACGACTGTGCTTGCAATATACACAGTCCTTGTAGACCTGTGTCGGATGTTCATTATCAGCATGAGCTTGCCAAACYTTGAAGCATATACCTGTTTCCCAACTTCAGGGTCCTGATTTGTTCACTGGGAGAGATCACCTATTTCTCAGGGCTTGTGGGCAGAGTAGTCACTGACACATTACATGGTGGCAAATAAATGTTCATTAATATCAATACAAGTCCTAGTTGACTTTAAATAATGATTTCAAAATCAAACCCTCTGATTTAATAGTGATAACTCAATCTCCCATAATTCTGTGCTTATTTGAAAAGTAGAAGGATGACGAGCCTGCCAAAGCAGCTAAATAGAGTGATCAGGATTCATGACAAATACCCACTGAATGGTGATTTTAAACTGGTCCTGTCAGAACAGGCCAAGAAAGTCAACTACTTCAGTAGTAATTTGCTAAGGAATTTAGAAAAGCAAATCATGATAACCTTCCAGGACATTCATGAAAAGCTATCCACCCCCCCCCCAGGAAGACATCATGATTTTATAAGCTGTATATATGAGAATTAGTGAAAGCCTGCTCCCAGCCCCCTCCCCTACCACAGCTTCTCACCATGCACAGAGCGCTGATTCAATCAATTCTAGAGCAGGTTTGCAAAAATAGATAAAAGGCCTGGTGCTCGTGAATGTGAATACAGGACGTCAAGAGCAGCACTCCGAAGTGATACTTGACACTTGGCAGCTTTCTCTTTTGTAAAGATGCATTCATTTACACAATCTTAAAAGGGATTTTTGAAAAGACTCTTAACATTTCCCCATGGATAGGTTCAATGCTTCATATCTAGCATTAGTCAAAATGTTTTCACTGCTATGTACAGTGTGCAGAAAGAAAAAGCAAACAGGAGACAATGCTATACCAGAAATGAGAGTCAGACTCGATTCTAAGAAATATAAGCAAGTGAGAAGGAACAATCGCAAAAGCTGAACACCATCTTCGTATGTGGGTTCTCTACAGGTGGTTTGGGTGCGATCGAGGCCAAATTTAACAGCTTCAAGGCTAAACAAATCTCTAGGGCATCCTTATCAAGGCTGCCTACATGGAATGTTAAACGTCCCTGTTGAAAATAAATAGTCATCACACTTTGCACAAGCTCTAACTGTATTGTCCAACAAGTCACTAAAACGAGGTTAGGAGAGCCTGTCAAACTTTTCTTAGATTCTGGGAAGCCTACATTTTAATGATTAATGTGTTCTTTGGAGACCTTTCCAATGAGAGAAGCCATGGCTTTCTACTTCCTGAACTGTTTTCAAGGACTAAGGGAGAAATTAAGTCTCCCCTAGTAGTCATGAACTTTCTTTCACACAGCTGTCATCAGATGGGCTGTATTATTCTTGTGGAGGATTATTTTCTCTGAAAGGTCTGCCACGGCTCTACTAGAAACCATGCCAAGATCACCAGTAGGTCTCCTGTTAGTTGAAGTGAGAACGCTCTTTCATAGGGTCTCCATAATCCTCCCCATAAGGAAGGAAGAACCTATATGCTTTGCCGCTTCAGCAGTCGATTTTCAAGAATGTATATTCCCTCAAGGATGTGATCATCCATCCCTAGCTGGATTTCTAGGATGTGGGATTTTCAGCCCATGAACTAGGAATGTCTTATGTCAACTGTGATGGTAATTTTATAATAACTTTCACTTGGGTTCAACCAATAAGCAAGGGTAGTTACCTCTGTCTCCCCGGATACTTAAAACACGTGGCCTTCTTCCCAGTTCCACAATACCTAGCTGGCCCAATCCAAATGGAATTTTTCCCTCTCTACCACTCCCAAGTATCTTTCCCTGATTCAGTTCTGTTCCTCCTAAATCCCTTTCTGTTCATTCCAAAAGTACAGTTGCTTTAACAAATAGATCAAATCACATCAATTTCTCCTTGAAACCCTTCAATTCTTTCCCTTAGAAAACAAAATACCAAGGTAAAAAACATCAGACCTGGCTACATATTCCTCTTTTCCACACAAGCACTGTTCTCATTGAAATTCAAGTTAAGTATTTTTTAAAAGCATTTGTATACCTTAGAGAAAAAAGAACGAAGTTCAGACACTGGGTTTGCTGCTCTAAGCTGTTTTACTTGATCTAATATATGTCAAGAGACTTTATGGTTGTGGTTCCTCACTTGGGAAAGCCCCTTCAAAAGTAATGTTTGCATTTGGCCCAGATGCAACATCCAACCCTAATATAAATGTAACACATGAAAAAAATTGTCCAACAAAATCAAGTGTCAAACGAAGCCTTTGGATTTGTTTGATCCTATATTCTAGACATGGTCCAGTTGCAGTTGTACCAGTGACTGTCTAGAAGGCTACCATGAGTACTCAAAGAAGGATTAGACTTTTGCTGGGAAACTACTCATAGCAGCCAAGTCTGAAGCTTTGAGAATAATAAATATTTTGGTACTAGAGATTTTTCTTGTAAATTCCTGTGCATTATTAGCTCAGAGAGCACCACATCCAAAGGGAGTGAAGCACCAAGTACAGCATTATCATTTAAAGTCACACTGCTAGCTGTGATACGAGACAGTCAGGTGCCCAAGCTTTGAAGCATCTTTCCCCCCCCCCCAACCCCCGCCCTTGGCTTCTCCACAGTTAAGACAACAAGGAAGCCTTTAAATTCTGGAAAGATGAGCTTTACACTTTCTAGAGCAACAAAACCCATAAAACTGACCTACTATGTGCTTATAAGGACGGTAAGCAACAAGAACATATATTTAATGCTATTTAGGGATTCAAAATTATTGCTAACTTTGACAATTAGTATGGCAGTGTCTTAGACAACAAAAAAATACTCTTACTATGAAATTCAGCATTCATGCTCCTAGTTTTTTATCCAACTAAGTTTGAACAATAGGCCTACATAAAAATCTGTACATCTCTCAGACACTGAGCCACCAACCAGGCAGCATACAGGAGCTGGTCCAAGGCCCCTGACACATATACAGCAGAGGACTGTCTGGTCTGGCCTAACCCTGGAGAGAAGAGGCCCCAGGGAGTGGAGAGCCCTGATGGGACAAGATGCAAAACATCCTCTTGGAGACAGTGTGGGGGAGGAATGGGATGAGGAACTGTGGGAGGGGGGACCTGGAGTCGGTAATGGCTGGACTGCAAAACAAATAGAATAATAAAAAAAAAATCTGTACATCCATAGAATTTGTAGTAGCTTTAGTTATAATGGCGAAAAACTAGTAGGAACAAAATATCTTTTGATAGGGAAACGCACAAAGCATGGTCTATCAATCTACTAGACCCTTGTCTAGGAAAAAAGTATTAAAAGATGTGGAAGAACCTTGAACRCACATTGCTAAGAAAAATAATTCGGTATGAAAAGGCCAGTGGCTAGCTGATTGTAACTGTCTGACCTTTKGAAAAGGTCAAAAACAAAAGCAGTGGGCACATCAGTGGTTTCAAAGGGTTCTGGAGAGAGAAGACAAGAGATAATATTTGGGTGAGGGTGATAAAAATATTGGATATATTGTAATGGCAGTTATGTGACATTATACATCTGTCAAAACATGCTGAACAACACCAACAGCAAGCCTCAATATATGGAAATTTGACAAATCCCTCATGTGGTCAAAGATCTTGGAAGAGAACAAAGACAAGGACAGGAGAATGCAAATAATCATACTACAAATGAATAAAAGCACCCCACTGGTGGAAGAAGGGAAAGATGCTTGTCTAAGTAATGTGGGCACCAAAGTCTGCAAGATTAAAGGCACACAGAATTGCAGGAAGGTTCTGCACTCTAGTTGATTAAAGTGCTCCCCATAGGAACATGAGTTAGCAACTCCGATACTGCTTTCTATGGACACTAAAATTAAACAATTAAGTAAATGGATAGTGGATGGTGAGAAGTTTTCTCACTATGTGAGTGGAATTTGCAGATAAGYAAAAGAAGGCTAGAATGAGCTATGTAATGATGTATTACAATTGAAGATACAGAGAAGGACTTATGTTTCACTAAATATGGATAAAGCTCATTACAGATACACATGCTTATAGATATATGTAGATATTATGGATAACACAAACCCATGTCTTTTCTCTTTGACAGATTAAAACAGTCTAAAAGAACCAAAATGTCTATAAAAACAAGCATCTAATGTCTTTGGCTTGGTTTCTAACACCCTTATCCAATTAAAAGATCTAGAAATGCCTAGATAAAGGGTTTTTTCTGAGGTTGAGGTACCACATAGGTAGGTATACTATGTGACTGGCCAGGAACCCAGGAACTCGGGAACCAGGGGCTATGAATAGAACCAAACACACACAACTGGYCAAAAAAAATTAAATGATTCCTAATGACATTCAACTATACTCCTAGATCAGTGCTTTGTCCAGTTGTCGTCAGAAAGGCTTCCTCCAGAAGCAAATGGGAKCAGRTACAGAGACTCRCAGCCAGACCCTAAAGCAGAGATAGAGTTTAAACTGGAGGTCTCTGTGGGTTCGCTCCCCTCAGAGCTCAGGCAATCCTTTGGAAGCAGGGGTGCAGGTTGCAGGCTGTGTGAGGGAAGATTGTAGAAGTCAGAGGGAATGAGGCCCWCCAGAAGAACATGACCCACTGAGTCAATGAGCAGGGCTGATGTGGGCTCGTAGAGACTGAAGGGGCAAGAACAGCAGCTGAGAGAGTCTGCATTGGGTCTGTGTATAATGCTGTGGCTGTGAGCTTGGTGTGTCTCTGCTCTTCCTAACAGTGGGAGTGGGTGTGTCTCTGACTCATTTGCCTGCTCTTGGAACTTTCTTCCTCCTATTGGGTTGCCTTGTCCAGCCTGGATATGAGGGGTTTCGTCTTGTTTTATTCTATCTTATTTTGTCATGTTTGGTTGTTGTCTCTTGTCCTTTCTTGAAGAAAATGCATATGTGAGGATGGGGGCTGGATCTAGAGAAGAGGGGAGCTAGGGGAGAAGGGAGGGGTGGAGGGAAGGGATACTGTGGTCAGGATATGAGAGAAGAATCCATTTTCAATATAATTAGTTAATTAATTAAATTGAATGTGATATGATACCTTCGATATATCCTAGGACAGAAAATGGACTTTTATTTAAAATCTAAGCAAATCTGGATAAACTTTGATCAGTAGTTGATAATTGTATTTGAATACTGATTATTGGAGCAAATTCTTCATACTAATGTAAGATATTAATAACTGGGAACTGTGAGTGGGAGGAGAGTCACACAGGAATTCTATATTATATTATTCTCCTTTTGCAAATGTTATACTGTTCTACAGAGTAAAGCCTATGAAGAGAAAAAGAGTCAACCTTAATATGTGTTATCCTGTGTTTTGGCAACATCACAAATCAAGCAGAAGGATGCTGGCTGCCCCTTTCTCATGCTCTTACAAGAGGGAGAGTTGGGGGAGGCAGCCCTGCCTGCTATTTTTTCTAATACCAGCAAAATTTCTAATTACAATATGTGYCCCCAAATGRGAAGGGGATGTGAAACAGTAGTAAAAGCRTACTGCTCCCCTGCCCCTCCGCTCYAATGGTCCATCTCCCAGGATCATGTGTTGCTGCCATACTCGTCGTTCAGGTTTCATCTGAGGAGTCAAGGAAATCACTGGAGAACGAAGATTCCCCCATTAATTTCAGTGGTATTGCTTTAAAGCACTGAAGTCAGCATGTGGGAGCCAGCTGTCACAATGTACTCTGTGGAGAAGCCACAGTCTCCTTTCGTGAGATAGTTTCTCATTACAAACTCCCTCTCAGCTAAGTCCTTCTCACCCCAATACACACACACACACACAACACACACAGGCGCGCACACACACATACACACAGAGAGAGGGAGAAAGAGAGAGAGAGAGAGGGAGGGAGAGGCAGATAGACACAGACCAGACACACACACAGACACACACACAGACACAAACATAGATACGCAATGTCAAACATCTGCCTTTGTTTTTTGTGTCTCTCATATCTAAACATCATGTCATCTCCAATTTATAAGCACAAAGGCTAAAATCCTTTAAAAGTTGGTTTGGTGTTGTTTTAAAGTAGGAAAAATGTAAATGATTATTTAAAATACATGCACGTAATAAAATGCTACATAACATTTTAAAATAACTATTCAGCTCAGCTGAGGTTGTAGCTCTGTGGTAGAGCTCCAACCTAACACATGCGAAGCCCTGGGTGCAGTCCCTCGTAAGGAAACCCAGATGCATACAGCTGTGTGAAGATAAAGCTGGATCTTAACACAAGATTAGGTATGCTGGTGTCGTAGAATAAAAACTCTCCATATACCTTTTGATTTCCACCCCTTGTATAAGTACTCACCAACTGCTATTGGCCAGAGGCCTAATAGTATGGACAATCGATTAACATATATTCTGTGTTATGTGTATTCCATATGGTGAGAACCAGAGGAAAAAATGGCAGATCACCTCTTACTGTCATTTGCACCTTACTGCAATGAGGAAATGCAGACATGACGATCARCGTCATAACATTTTTAAAGTTGTTCACAGCTCCAGCAAGGACCACAATGGCAGCGGGAGGTGGCCAGGACAGGTCACAGCAGCACAGTGTCACTGCAGTTAATTCATACTGCACTGTTATGTTTCTTCACTTTTGTCTCAGCTGTAGTGGATGCCGTGAGCATATGTGTTAATAAACTTTAACTTTTTATAATATCTTCAATGTTTTTATATTGGTAGGCATTTTTATCTATAAATAGTCTATGGATTAATGACATACCTAAGATGTTTCTTATTCTCCCCCCCCAATATTTCTAGGTTATATGTTTCTTCTGTATATTATTTCAAATTTTTGAAATTTCTAAAATAAGAATTCACAAATAGTTGGATCCACATATTTCAAATCTGTGTTATCTAAGAGTATATTTATGGTAATTACATTTTAAAGACAAAAGCAAAATTACATTTTAAAGACAAAAACAAAAATAGAATGCTCACCACATTGCTTCATAGGAAGGCTGAAAGATAATAGACTTTCATGTGGGAATGTCTATAATATTTGAACTTTTATAAATGGAAATAAATGTTTGTACTTTAATTCAGATTCAAAATTAAAAACTGTGTCTTCTTGCATTTTGATTGGCCTGGGATAATGAGGAACAAATAGTAGGTAGCTAGGTTCCTTCCCTGAAGAAGAACTTCAAAACCCAGCAGGCCTCATGCATGATGCACTATAATATTGCAGAGCCTCTCTGAGGCCCCATGGTTGATTCCGGATACATGCAACCTCCTGAAACTGTCATACAAATGTTCAAAGGGCCTTTCCAGGAGATGAAAGAGGCCAACTCATACAATCCTCCATCAACTGCAGCAATGTTTGGCTCTGTATTCAAGTTCATCCTGATCATTATAAAGCAGCTGCCAAGACTTAGGAAGTAACTACACCACCTCAGAAGACAGACCTCATATTCTTAGGAAAGTTCATTTGTAGTAAAGGAAAAAATAAGCTTAGTTGTGATGGCCTATACCTGTAATTCCAGAACTTGGATGGCTGAGGTAGTAGGCTCATCAGTTTGAAGCTAGCCTGGGCAACTTTCCCCTCAAACTCAGTGGCTTCTTAAAAATCATAAAATAATAGTCTAATAGCATCCTATGGATACATTTTAATGCTGTGTCATATGCTGGGCTTGGCACATACTGGCCACTTTATATTTATTGAATGCCTAAGTTGATTTCTTACACTTGGCTCTGTTTTTCTATTACCTTAGTTTGCAATATAAATTTTGGCAACTATATCACCAGCTATTTCATATTAAACTCACGAGGAAAAGAAAAGAGCAGACTAGCTATTGGGTAACCCAACTTCTTGTTCTAAATTTGCTACTGAGTAATTGTGTGAACTTGCCAAATCTAGTTCACGTCCTCTTTCCTACCTTTACAATATAGAAGTATTAAAAGGGCAGGCTTAAATAATGAACACCTGAAACTAAGCTATAGTATCAGACTCTGCCACCCTACATGAGCAATGATGCTTAAGCCCAGGCCTTTCCAGTTGTACATATTAGACATGAGTTTGATGGTCTTAGCTCTCCCAGYTATTTATGCTAAATCACCTCCCTTGGCCCAGTTTGAGTAAAATGGTCCAAAAAGCAATAACCCAAGCTTTTATAAATAGAAAGTAGATCTTACTTAACTAGACGAAGCACYTTCAAATCATCCAAATCGTTTATATCTCTGTGATCAAGTCTTAAACACAAATAAGTCTTCAACATTAGAGTCAAGCGGAAACATTTGGGAAAACTTGTGAGCCCAGTAGTCAGAAATCAAACATTCTTCTCAGAAAAGTAAACACTTTTTTCTTCTATAAGGACTAAGATTGCTTCATAACTTCTTCTGGAAAAAATATCCTTTTTGTTAAGAATTAATGTATCAAATAAGTAAAGWGAACWCTAAAAACTATTGGGAAATATTCACTCATGTGCATATACTCAAGTTRGACTCCATTTTCCTAATTTTAGTTTTGAATTGGAAAGTAATCAAAATTGGGAAATTTTTAAAAAGAAATTAATTTTCATTATTTCAGTTCATATTACTGTGCAATCTTTCAGCAGGATGTGGGCATGGACTYCTTAATGACCTTAACAGACTGGTCTCCATTTTCAGTGCAGCCTCACGCTGATGAGCTGAATCCTCACCTTCACTAAGGGCAGTGAGCTTCCGTGCCTTTTGGGTGTACGGGCAGGACATCACTTATCACTCTGCAATTTGGTCTGCTTTGTAAAATACTACAAGAAAAACTCCAGTGTATGTATTTTTTTTTAATTCAAGCCTGTGATTCATTTCCAGACTTCTCTGGCAGAGAATTTTTCCAGTCTTAAAAGAAGATTGCTTGAAGCTGCCATCTTTCAAAATCTCCCTCACCTCTCTCCATTCCACTAATCGCTTCCCCAAAGCCAGAGGACATCAAGACTTCTCCCTGCACAGGGACAACGCAAAGCACGAGGTCCTTCTGAACCGCTAAAGCAGCAGTTGTTTGTAATGGGCCAAGCGATCAGACACAGTGGTGAATCTGCTGCTGTTCTAGTAATGGGACACCAACACCCCCGACTCTGCTTTACGCTGCTTTTTTTATTATTATTTCTTGACAATTTCATTTATGTATATATTTTCCTCATTTCAACCTCTCCACATTAGCTTTTCATGCCATCACTCCCTCTGAACCCCTAACCTAAAGTCTCCCCTACTCCCCTGCCCATTTTTAGAGTTTGGGTCTTCTTTCTGTGACCCACTAAGTCTAACTAGCGCTTTTAAATGAGTACAGGTATGGATTGCCTACTAGACTTTGGTACAGTTCTCAATAACTACACCACTGAGAAGAACATCATCCTCACTCACCTCTTAATATATCTAAAAAACTGAATCAAAACAACAATGATTGATAAAAATGATAAATGGTAAACAATTCTGAAAATACCAAGACAAGAGGCAAGAAATAACTCTGAAAGAGGAGACATGCTTTTTTCCCCAACACTGATAACAAAGATCTGCTGTTCTGTGACAGTGAAAAATAGGGGAGGACCTTCCCAAGTCACACCGAAGACTAAGACAGAAAGGATAGGGAAATTTAAAAGGCAGGGAAGTGAGAGAATCAGAGCAATCAAACTGAGGATGGAGGAGGCATAAAATAGTGACAAAATGGACCAAAATAAAGCCTCTTGTGTGATTCGGCAGGAGGTGTGGCAAAGAGATGGTCCAGCTAGAAACACAAAGGGAGGTGCTCCTTAGACTGCTGAGGGAATAAAAGATGAGGTGGGCTTGTTTGCTTTCTTAACTTTGCATCTGATTCTGAAGGGCAAGTTGGGGGAGTGAGGAGCTTGTGGAGGAAGCGCCTTGTGCTTAACAGAGACTCAGATCTTCTCTTTCAGAGAAGACAGATTGCCGTACACATGCATAACCATACACTAAGACATTGTAATCAGAGCTCTGTGCATCAGCCTAATGGTAATCTATTTTCAATTATAGGGAGGTAAAATAAAATAGAGATACTGGATTCAAATCCTCATTTTCATGGTCAAAAAATAGCATGGGTGTGGATGTTTGTTTCTGAACTGGAATAAGATAGACCATTATAAGCAGTCAACTCTGTAATTTTGTTTCAAAGTCTCATATTTCTACCTAGAGAGAATCCATTGGTGCCTAGTACATGGCGTAGTTTTTCCTTCATCACCAAGACAAATCAAGGCGACCAAGTGTCGACAAAGCTGAGTGGGAGATTTGTACAATAAGGAATGGTATTGACCTTTGGGGCTGGTTCTGAGGCTGCCTGTCAACAATCTGAGCTAGAAATCTGAAGCACCCATTCAAGTAGCTGGAACACAATTTTTAAAAATTAAAATTGTGACATTTTAAACAGAAGCATCTTTCTTCTGTGTTTGAATTTGAAGAAGAGATTCCAAAAGAGGAAACTGACAGGAACAAACAACACTTTATAATCACTCTATAATACTAAGTAAGATTCCCCAGGTAGCACCAYGCATAAGAAACTTCTTAGAGAAGCCTACTTTCTCTAAGAATGATTTTTAAAGTATGGTGGGTTATAGAAACTGCTTATTAATATAATCCTRATACTCAGTAAATGGATTCTTACTTATCAAGCAGTATGTAAAGGGAATGTCACTCTGGTTCAAGACACTAACAAAATCTCTATTCTTCTGGGAGCAAGCATATCTCACCTTCCACAGGTATACGTTTGTTTTTTTTTGTTTGTTGTTTTTGTTTTTACTAGTATATATTATATAATCTGATATTTTATTCTTAATTTATGAACACTGAGTTTTAAAGCAATATGACCAATTGTGGTTTCTCTAAACACTTTATGGCAACGTGCAGCTGGTGGGAGACAGAAGTCAGGGCAGACTCCCAGCAGGCACACTTAATGTGGCATATGCTGCCATCCGAAATGCTGAAGAGTGCACCCCACCACAGCTGCTGGCCATGGCCTGCTGCTTCTGCGTGAATGTGGGGCTCCTGACCACCCCCTCTCCTTGCCCTGCTGAACTGTTCATATATCACACTGAGCAGGCATGGAGCACCTGCCCTGGTCAAGGGAGCACTGAGCTTAAATCGGTTTGCCATTGCCTTGCTGCGTGGCTTCTGAGTAGGTCATACTTGAAGCTCAAGTTGCCTTTGCTGAAAAATAATAACTGGTTTAGAAATGACTTAGAGCTGCTTTGT
>BDUI01005125.1:32159-43812 GCA_002335545.1 Apodemus speciosus
GAGAGAGAGAGAGAGAGAGAGAGAGAGAGAGAGAGAGAGAGCACTCCCTGGGAATTTCCATGCCTGGAGCTATTTTTCTGGAATTAGAGGAAAGGGGACTCTCTTCACTTGCTAATTCACACAGAAGAGTGGCGACTCCACCCCCTTTACCCTCAGGTGGCCCCAAATCCTCTCTGAAAGGGTTCAGTTCAAGTATCAGCATAGCAACCTGTAAGACTCAGGACAGGGCAGAGCGTAGGTAGAGCATATGGAAGGCTTATATTAAATGTCCTGACCGTGGCAGGGCCGAATTGCCTCACACATAAATTAGCCGAGACCTAACTACCATCGGTTGTTCCGTTTGAGGTTAGATCAACCCCAGACATGAACTAAGAGTCCTCAGAGCGCTTGGATTAGTCACAGCATTAAAGAGAAAACTTCTCTGAGCTGTACCTGGCAGGGAGTCTGGAGTTTCTGGTTTGGAAGCTCAGGAAGGTGTGAGGCAGGGGAGGGGCCTCCAGAGAGTGGGAGGGTTGGTGGCTGGGGCTGAGCCCTCGTCAGCTATGCGGGTGAAGGCTGCGTAAACCCACACCGTCCAGGGACAAGAAGGTTATCGGCAGTCCTGAAATTCATGCAAGGGAATGCTCCACTTTGGCCATTTCAACGGCTCCCTGCTGCTGTTGCCTTTCTGAGGTCTCTGCTTACCCTACACCCCAAAGATGGAGGTACTACTAGGAGTAAAAATTGGCTGCCTGCTTGCCCTTCTGGTTCTCACACTGGGCTGTGGCCTTACTCCCATCTACGTCAAATGGTTCCAGATGGATGCCGCTACAGGTATGGGCGCACTCTGACTCTGACCCTCACACAGCCTTACCTCAGACCTTTCCTAACACCTGGTTCTGTTCTCTCACATCCCCCCCAAAGATGTTGGGTGCTGTCTTGTTGYTCTGCATACATCCCCATTCACCTCACTGCTAACTGGAGAATAACCTCTGCTTTTTCATTAGGTTATCACCACAGGGTTCTCAGCCTCCTGGGCTGCACCTCTGCCGGTGTCTTCTTGGGAGCAGGGTTGATGCATATGACTGCCGAAGCCCTGGAGGGAATCGAGTCAGAAATTCAGAAATTCGTGGTGCAGGTGGGTAGCAAAGAAATCAAATGGCAGGGTTATGGGGCCCGGGATGACAGACAGAAGCTGGGAGACATCGGGAAAGCTCAGAGCGCAGAGCACCGGTGGGACCGCAGCCGGTGAGTAGAAACGCGGGTGGGGGAGGGGGTGGGGTCGAGCATCCAAAGAAAGCTTATTGGCTGAAAGGGCAGGGCAAGAACTAGCGCTGCCTCGGACTCAGTCTAATTTCTGTTTCTGCCTTCCTAGAATAGTACAGGAAGCAAGGGAAATTCTTCTCGTGATGCTGCGTCCAGTTATGTAAGTATCTACTATCAGCCCCTGTCTGCAGAGTGAAGGAGAACCTGGCACTTTCCATGCCCCTTTTGATATGTGAGGAATACCAGGACTCTCTTCTCTTAGCTCAAATAATGTAGAGAAAGACAATGCCAACCTAATCTTTTGTTTGTGGGCCCTCAGGAAAAGTTCCTGCTTCACTCCATCCTTCCTACCCTGGGCCCTCTGACAGGGTTCACATTATTTCCCTTTATTTCTAATCCAAACCTTGTCCCTCATCCCCTCTGGGTCTCTCTCTCTGCGCCTACTCCCGGGTCCTTTTACCACGTTTCCTGGCCCCGCGTCCACTCGATGTTTTGTCTCCTTCCCGTCCTGGCTTATGGCCCCTCTCTGTGTCCCTAGGTGGAGTACCCCTACGGAGAGCTCATCATCTCCCTGGGCTTTTTCTTTGTCTTCCTTTTGGAGTCGCTGGCACTGCAGTGCTGTCACGGGGCTGCTGGAGGATCAACGGTGCAGTTGGAGGAATGGGGAGGGACTCATGCCCTTGGATTCCACAAGCACCCGCCGGTACCCTCACCCTCACGGAGCCCCCTCCGCGCCCTGGTCCTTCTGCTCTCGCTGTCCTTTCACTCCGTGTTCGAAGGCCTAGCTGTGGGACTGCAGGCGACAGTGGCGGCTGCTGTACAGCTCTGTGTTGCTGTGCTGGCTCATAAGGGGCTTGTGGCGTTCAGTGTGGGCCTGAGACTGGTGAAGATCGACACGGGACCACGATGGGCCACGTTCTGCATACTGTCACTAGCTCTCATGTCTCCTGTGGGCCTAGCCCTAGGGCTGACTGTGGCTGGAGGGGCCTCAGGACAAGCACAGGGATTAGCCCAGGCTGTATTAGAGGGCATAGCAGCTGGCACATTTTTATATGTCACCTTCCTAGAAATTTTGCCCCGGGAGCTGGCTTGTCCTGAGGCCCCTCTGGCTAAGTATGGCTGTGTGGCTGCTGGCTTTGCCTTCATGGCCCTTATTGCTTTGTGGGCCTGAGACATTCCTCCTTGTTCTGACAGACCTAACTAGGATAACTTCTCCTGAGGACACTCCCTCAATAACTTCCGTCCTCAGACATTTTCAGTGAGACTAAACATTTACTAGACACAGCCTGACTCAGATTGTATATATGTGAGATCCCGTCCTTGCTCAGGACTTAGAAAGAATGTTTTCTTTGCATGCCTATTTAACTGGAAAATTGGTATCAAGACCATTACTCCAGATTTGTTATTGTGTGTAATAAAGGTCCCATTTTACCTGTTCTCTTCAACGTCATTGTAATTCTGTCTCTGATAAAGGAAAAGTGGACGGGGTGGAATTGGGACCAGTAATCATTTTAGTGGCTATAGGCCATTCCCCCCACCCCCAAGATTTAGACTGCTAAAAAAAAAAAAAGGAAAGAAAAAAGAAAATAAAAAACCTTATCCCCTTTCCCATGATAGCGGAGAAACAGACCCAGCATTTAGAGGAAGATAGACGTTTAGAAACAGAAACACCAGGGGATAGTTTTCCTTCACTAACTCACCCCACTCTCATTGCCTGCTGTCAGCCCCACCAAGTTTCTTTTTTCACACTGAACCTTGTGTAGCCTCCAGGACACTACTGCTATCCTCTGAGCGTCTCTCTTTCTGGCTACCACAGGCTGAAGGATTAAAAAAAACACAGTGTTTGCAGAAGGGGACCGGCGCCAGATAAATACCTAGTGTGATTATCTGAGGTGTAACCACCTGGAGACTTCTGTCTCCCTGACCAACGGCTCCTAAAGATAGTGCAGAAGGCTACCCCTGAATCAAGGACTGACAGGACGACTCCTCCTCTGCCCTGGCCAGGTTGGAGTAGCTCACACTTAGTGAAGAATTGGGGAAGGACAAATGGGCTCCGCAGCTGGCTCGCCCTCACAGGTTGCCCTTTCTTATGATTTTCAATGTGATAGCCCAAATAGCCTTAGCATGAAAAAACTCTCCTGAGTTATTCATTCATGTCTCAGTCTTCTTCCCTCCATGTTCCCCTCCTGGAAAAGTAAGAAATCTAAATCCATTCTCCACATAACCAGGGATCAATGAAAAAGCAGTGGGCGGGCAATGATAGGAGAGGGATGGGGGGACCGTTTTCGGTAGAACACGGCCCCATGTGTGCTCAGCATGAGCTGCACGGAGTAAGGTACTCAGGAGAACCCAGTGTGTGCCAATAGCACGGGCTTCAGCAGGGAACACCTGTGATGCGACAGGTGCTACACTGCTGTTTATACTCAGATTGCCTCACTGGCACGACTCCAGCAGTGACATTATCCCCGTAGTAACCTAGGAAAACCGGCATCCAGAAAAGTTAAAGAACTTGATCTCTCAGCCAGTGGGGGCCTCAAAGCTCATTCTCCTAGAACTGTATAAAAAGCTCTTCTTCGTGCTTTCTCTTCCAAACGCCCATATACATTAGAATCCCAGATCAGAGCAGAGTGCGGGGCATAATTGAGAAAGCTGAATGGGAAGGTATTTGGTAAGATGTGTGTGGGCAGGGTTTAGACAAAGCAAGAAACATGCAATACCCTGAGCTGAGTAATAAGCATGCTGTTAGTAGAAACCAGAAAGGACCAGCCCCGAGAGTTGTGTCCTTGATCTACAGAGACCCAACCAGGAAGGTGCTAGAATAATCTTATTTTCCTGCTCTGCTTTGCTAATGTCTTACTAAGTAAAAACCAAACAGAAGCCTGAGGATAGAAATGTAGTGCTCTATAGACTGGTCAACCTCCAGGGACACAAATTTGTCCTCCATGTTATCTGTTCCCTACTATGTTTACCTAAAATGATCTTGCCAGAACTCTGGCAGGATATGTTGTATGGAATCTAGAGAACTGTACCTATCACAGGAATACGTCTTAACTGAGAAGGGAACCTGAAGGGAAAGTGCCCAAGTCTGCTGTGGCTCTCTCCACATTTCTGGATCACTGGTGCCATCAGCATTGGAGACGAGGTGAGGTAGAGTCTGTTATCTCAACCCGCTGGTGAGTCGTGAACATTTTGTGTCATTCCAGAAGTTCTGGAATTTGGCTTCCTCTCCAAAGTCACCAGTACTTTCTTTTTCTCCTCATATCTATTTCCTTCTTTTTCCCCAAATTCTTACCAACCAGGGCCAGACATGTGTTTAGTTTGAAGAATATTGTGTCAAGAACAGACTTGAAGCTAGAGGGTGGATCCATCTGGAGAACACCCAGGAGAGACTGTCTGGACCAGGAGAAGGACCGGGTGCTCTGGGAAGGCACAGATAAAAGCAACACTGGGAACAGGAGCAGCATAAGAACCACGATGGGAAAGAAGCGAGGCAGCTGTCGCTCTGCCCGCTGCCCGCTGCCCGCTGCCCGCTGCCCGCTGCCCCCGGCCTGAGGGACACTGTAACAGAAGATGATCAGGAAGAACAAAGAGAGGAGAGGTGATCCAGGCTAGTGCAATAATCAGGTGTGTGTGTGTGTGTGTGTGTGTGTGTGTGTGTGTGTGTGTGTGTGGCAATTTTCATGTCTACCTGTGATGGCGGAAAATACAGAGGGAGTTTTCTCTGGGGCCACATAGGAGTGGCCCAGAAAAGATCGAGGTTACCCTACATTCCATGTTCCACCCTGGTGACATCTGCATAAAGTTTGTTGCTGCTTTTGGGTTGGTTGGTTGGGGTGGCTGCTTGATGGGTTGGGTTGGGTTGGTTTGGGCTTTGGTTTTGACTAAGAGGTTCTCTATGTAGCCTTGGTTATCCTGGAACTCACTATGTAGACCAAGCTTGGTTTAAACTCATAGAGATCCACCTGCCTGTGCCTCCCAAGTGCTGGGATCAGAGAAGTGTATAAAACCATGCCAGGAATTAGTGTGTTTTAATAGTAACAGGACAGAGTCATAAATCAAAACTTCAAAGGCCTCAGATGCTGTCTGATGACATTAACTCTGTTGACATTCAGGGATAGTGAAAGCTAATAGATGGTCTATTAATTCATCCCAGACGATTTTACCTGATGGTCAGAAAGATGTCAAGGTAATGAATGACTATCTGGGGGAAGGGGGCTAAAGATAGCTTAAAATAAACTGTGATTAAGCACCGGACCTGCAACATTCCAACTTCTCCACAGTCATTTAAGTTCTCATCAATCAATCAGCCTCATAGACTGKTCAGTGTGTGAATGTCTTTCCAGGAACTGTAGTTTATGCCTGTCACCTTCTGCATCTCTCAYGGCTACGCCCTCAAATATTTTGTACATTGCTGAGGACCAGCCTCGTCTTGGAGAGGGGTTCTGAGAGAAGGGGTGTCTGGGAGTGGCGAAAACAAATCAGTTGAAGTCAAATCAAGGGTCCAAGCTGGCAGCCTATGTTCTTTCTGCTTGATACAGCTCTCTCTGCTGGCAAAAATTCTAAAAGCTCTCTGGATAGGGATGGGTTGGTTTTTTTTGTTTTGTTTTGTTTTGTTTTGTTTTGTTTTGTTTTTTTGGTTTTTTTGTTTTTTGATTTTTTTTTTTTTGACCAAAGCCAGAAAAGCTGCTATAAGAAATTCTTAGATCTTCCAACCAAGTCAGAAATCCTGTTAAGAAAATCCTAAAAGTAATTCTTGGGTTTTCTGATCAAGATCAGAAAGCCAGAGAAAGTTCTAAAAGAGCTGTGTTTGCTCTTCAGACAGCCTTTTCTGGATAACTGCTAGAAAATATTCTAAAAGAATTGTGTCATCTCTCTAAGTAATTCTTGAGATTTCAGAAATCCTGTTTGAAAAAAATCCTAAAAGAGCTATGAAACATTCTAAAAGAGCTCTGTTCACTCTCCACATATTTTCTGACTAAAATCAGAAATCCTGTCAGGAAAAACATTCCTGAAGAGCTGTACTCGCTCTCCAGAGATCTCTAGACAGCTCAGCTCTCCCTAGAGAAAAATTAAAAAAAAAAATTGCTATAGCTTTCTGCTTCCTTATCTCATGCAAACCAAAAGCCCATCCAGGTTCCCTCTTGACCATCCCACGAATCAGCATTCCATGACTTTAGCTCCTAGAAAGAGACCCCAAACCCAAGCACAGTCCCAGACTGACCTTGAACTCAAGAATCAGTTTGCATTTGTATCTGCCTGTCTTTGTATCTTTCTGACAAGCTGGCTCTTAGTATAGCTGCCTCTTTGTTCCTTTAGATCTGTGAAGTCCCTTCTACAATTCATATTGCATCCTTGTATTTTTTCATAATTGAGAAATTATATATTTTTGAACTCATGTTTTTAAGAGTTCTTTTCTGCCAGGTGGTGGTAGTGCACGCCTGTAATCCCAGCACTTGGGAGGCAGAGGCAGGCGGATTTCTGAGTTCGAGGCCAGTCTGGTCTACAGAGTGAGTTCCAGGACAGCCAGAGCTACACAGAGAAACCTTGTCTTGGGAAAAAAAAAAAAAAAAGAGTTCTTTTCTACAGCCTTAAGGGCTGTCCTGTAGGTTCCAGTGTTTACCATTTTGCTGAGGCATTAGTCACACCTTTGCCTCCTGGACTCATGCTGTCTCTGATTTTCATGAAGTCATTAACGTTAAAGGGGAGAACATTCCTGGGAGGAACAAGAAAAATGTACATTATTATACAAACAAGCCTTATACCCACAGCAGCCATCAACATTCTTGGAGGCCCATGCCTGTTGACCCTGCCCCAGGTCAGGAACCAGTCATTGTGTCCCTACCAAGGTCATGCCAGACTCGGCAATATATGTTTAAGAAGAAAACTCAAGAATTAGACTCCAACCAACCTTCAGAGAGCCAGCTTCCTATTTCAGCTACCAATGAGCTGTTGTCTGAAGTAACCTTTCTGGGGCCTTTCCTGCCTCTGCTTTAAGGCTGAGGGACTGGTTTGGTTTGGTTTCCACGTAGCAGTCACAAGAAGACAGTTTATGAGGAATGCAAGAGAAACTAGAGTTGAGAGAATTTACTGGAGCAAACAGAGCAAGTCCTCAGGCAGAGATAACATTTTACAGCTCCTTGCTTAGGGTGTGTGAGGACTTGGGTTTGATCCCCAAGACCAAAGAGAGGGTTGAGCTAAAGCCCCAGGCTCACTCTGCTGTGGTAACCTGTGCCTCTGGGTCCTTCCCTAAAGAAGTTGTGGAGTGTCTTGCCTCCCTCACAATAGAAAATAGTCCCTGGGTTTTTTGTTTTTTTTTTTTGTTTTGTTTTGTTGTTTTTTTTTTTTTTTTTTTTTTTTTTTTTTTTTTTTTTTTTTTTTTTTTTTTTTTTTGATACAATGAACAGTGCTAGAGCTTAGAGATGTGGGGCATGTGCATAGACACCCTAGGAAACCTGAGGAGATCCCATTGCCACTAGCAAAAAGGAAGCAAAAATAGATTATGCCTCGGGGGCAGTCTGTGGGGATGCTTACAAATTCCTGGCCTATAGAGAAGATGGTTTGGGGATTTTTTTTGTTTGGTTTGGTTTTGGTTTTGTGTTCTTAGTGACTCTCTCTGGTCATATCAGATTGTACCCTATATTTGCTATGAATCCAACATTATGAGGGAGAGTCTGCTGGCACACAGATCTGGTAAAATAAGCTACATTGCTCTGGACATCATATATCCTTGCTCAATCCTAAGCCGCGAGTCAGAAATCATTCCTCTTTTCAGGTTACTCCTGACTTACATTTCAAAAGTGCTGTTTCCCACGTCGACCTTTCTTCTGACCTTGGTTTTACTTCTGCCTACTGAAAGTTCACTGTTCTTGCTACAGTCATATATTGCTTAAAGACAGGGATATGTTCTGAGAAACATATATTAGGTAATGTGTTTTTTTTTTTTTTTTTTGGTCATTGGGCAAACATTGGAGAATGTGCTACACAACCCAAGAAACCTTTGGTGTCCACAAGAGAATACTGTGGGTCTATTGTCACATATGTGTTGATATATATGTTGGGCTGGCCAAAATGTCATTATGAAGCTAATAAGAACAATCCTTCATGATTTTCCAAACTGAAACTCTAAGGCCCTTTTTCACTCCATTCTGATTTCTCATTCTCTTGAGCTGTCTTTTACCTCACCTGCCCCTAATGTCTGGAAGACACTCACATTCCTTAGGAACAAAACAAGATTCAAAGCAGGTCTTGGTTTCAGGACTGCCTTGTGTTCAACTATGAAGAACAATAGGGCTGTAAGACTGGGAGATGACCACAGGGGGGCACTGTGTCTCCACAGGTGAACTAGACTATGTAGGGCCAAAAACTAGGGTCAACCAGGGACAGCAAATGCCCTCCCCCAAGTTCCTGCAAAACACCTTTTCTCCTGCCTTAGATTCTGGAGCAGAAGCACCTATAGTTGTATGCGCATACATGTACGATTAAATAAAATTTGTTTAATTTTCCCAGTTGTGAAAATTACTCTGCTAACAGTACAACCTTTGTAGGCAGATACTAAGCAAAGATCTATTTTCCCTYCCATAATACACAACAGTAGCTATACCAGTAAAGGCTGGTTGAGGTCTTAGGTCTTCATTTTTTTTCCTTATGTTCTGCTAAATGACCCCCAGTGATTACAGCCATGTTTTGCTTTTCTTTCGTGTAGCATTTCAGCAATCTTTGTTATCTGACCCAACACACCCATCCAACAGCTAACTCTAACCCACTAACACCCTCTTCTGACACTGGCCTACAACATCTAAATAGGCTTAGGGGTAGGACTGTAGCTCAGTAGTAGAGCACTTGCCTAGCATGCACAAGGTCCTGGGTTCAATCCCCTGCACAAGAAAGGAAAAAGGAAAAAGCCTCAGCATTGAGGACATAGCTTGGCTCACTACCATTTGGAATGTGAGCACTTGAGGCCAAAGGGCTCAGTCTTCCACTCACTGCCATGGAGGAATGGTACAATTGGGATTTCCATAAAGCAAACTGTAATGACTGCAAATAATATTCTATCCACATAATCCCTACCGTCCTTTCTCCTCTATACTTGTGTGTGTATGTATGTGCACATGTGTGCACATGTTCACAGTGTACTTCTAAGTGTTTATATCTGTACACCTGCATGTGAAGGCAGAGGTGGACTTTGGATTGATTCCTCCTTCATTCTACACCTAAGTTTTTTTTTTGTTGGGTTTTTTTTTGGGGGGGGGTTCGAGACAGGGTTTCTCTGTGTAGCCCTGGCTGTCCTGGAACTCACTCTGTAGACCAGGCTGGCCTTGAACTCAGAAATCCACCTGCCTCTGCCTCCCAAGTGCTAGGATTAAAGGCGTGCACCACCACTGCCCGGCTACACCTAAGTTTTTGAGACTGGGTGTTGACCAGCACAACCCTCTAAGCCAAACAGCCACCATTGTCATGCCCGCTTGTAAAAGATCCGAATAGCTGGGTTTGTTGACATGTAGGAAGGAAGCAAGGTCACAGGATCCTCATCTGAGAACTCAAGTCCCACGAGGCCTTGGAGTCTCAGGGAGGAGCTACAATATACAGCCCAGGGAACACTGGAAGGGGGCTCTACCTGAACAGCAAATGGGGGTCACCACCTATGCTGGGTACAGACCTTCCAGTGTGCCTGCCTTAAAGCCACCCACAATCTCTAAGTAAGATTAATGAGCTCATTAGTCCCCATCGTGACCTTAGATAGAACTGAGTTTTGCTTTGTTATTGGGTCGTCATGAGGAGGAGAAATACAGTGCTCCATTCCACACCCTCAGGAAGAAAGTTCCCTCATTACTAGGTCCCAAGTGAAAGTGGTGTCCACTGATGGGCTAGACTGGCCACTAGTGGGCACCCGGGTCCTCCTGTCTCCGCCTCCCAGCCGTGGAATTGTAAGTGCACAGCCAAACCCAGATTTTCCAGTGTGTGCTAGGGATCAGAACACAGGTCTTCATGGTTGCACAAGGACTACATGCTGAGCCATCTCCCCAGCCCCTTCTTCTGCCGCAAGAGTCCAAGAAGGAACCTGCGACAGCTACAAGACATCTGAACCCCCATGTTTGTTACTCATATTTGGTTAACGGCCTCTTACAGAACCATAGTTTTTCTCCCAAACCCCCTGGAATCCCATCAGTGAATAAAATCCTAAAGGAAATCCCTTTTACTGTGCCCTTCCTGAATCACACATAGGATGAACTTATAAGCAGCAGGTGCCCTGTAGTAAGCATTCTGAGTCCGAATTTACTATCTTACTGAATGATCCATCTAAAACGTACTCTAGGTAACTCCATGAAGGACCCTGAAAGATGGGTCTTTAGGACGTTGATTCCTTTTTCTTTCCTTTTTTTTTTTTTTTTTAAATTTTAGTTTATGTCTATGTATGTTTTGTCTGTGCACCACCCCATGCCTAGTGCCCTCTGGGACTAGAGCAAGGCATGGATCTCCTGGGACTAGAGCTGTGGATGGTTGTGAGCTGCCATGCGGGTGCTGGGAACTGAACCGAAGTCCTCTGGAAATAACAATTGAGCCATCTTTTAGACTAAGCTGGCTTCGAACTCAGAGATCCTCCTGCCTCTGCCTCCCAGATGCTGGAATTAAAGGCGTGTGCCACCACCACCCAGTTCAGTCAGCTTTCTTTGTTTCTCTTAAGATTTATTTATTTATTGTATATAAGTACATTGTAGCTGTCTTCAGACACACCAGAAGAGGGCATCATATTCCATTACAGATGGCTGTGATCTGTGATGGTTGTGATCCACGCTGCCATGCGGATGCTGGGAATTGAACTCGGGACCTCTGGAAGAGCAGTCAATGCTCTTAACGGCTGAGCTATCTCTCAGTTTTCTTAAAGGGCATGATATCAGTGACATCTCTGAAATCCTACAGTCTTTCTCTATGGCCCACAAACAATAAGGGAGTCTTCTAAGATCTACAACAGCTCCTCTTTCCCAAGCTTAAAAATGCTATTAATAAAAAGAATGACACCACTTTCTTGGCTCCCGTGGTCACACTCYGTGTAGCTTTTATACTCCACAAGCCATCCCAGGTGCTTTAAGAGGAGCAAGGAAAGGGTAAGAAAGGCACATTTCCAGGGTGCAGGCACATTTCCAGGGTGCAGGCACATTCAGACCCGGATTAACAATGGTGTTCAGTTTCCTCTATAGTTTATTGTCACAGCAGAAGTTGTGTGAGACAGGAGGTCACGCTCTACACATAATATGGTCAGAGCCTGAGGTAGCCCTTCCCACCCTGATGCCAAGCCCCAAGCAATCGGACCTAAGCTCCTCCTCCTAGTCCCACTTTAGGTGCACACTGACGGCTATCAAAGTTAGTGCGGCCAAAGGACCCAGGCCCCTCCCTACTGCCCCAGCTTCAA
>BDUI01005125.1:73272-85865 GCA_002335545.1 Apodemus speciosus
ACAGAGAAACCCTGTCTCAAAAAACAAAATCCAAAAAAAAAAAAAAAAATGCTTGCAATGAAAGTATGAGGAACTGCATTTGATCCCCAGAAGCCCTGAAGAAATGCTGGGAATAGTGTTTTATTCTTGCAAATCCAGGGGCTGGAGAAGTGGAGACAAGAGGAGCTCTGCAGCTTGCTGGCCAGCCAGTCTCCCCTATTTCCTGAGTTTCCAGCCAATGAGAGACCCTGTCTCAAAGGAGGTAGAAAGCCTTTTGAGGATGACACTC
The DNA here is from genome assembly GCA_002335545.1 of Apodemus speciosus. Lineage (NCBI taxonomy): Eukaryota > Metazoa > Chordata > Mammalia > Rodentia > Muridae > Apodemus > Apodemus speciosus. The sequence goes on from BDUI01005125.1 coordinate 73,541, forward strand.
AAGATTATTCTATGGCCTCCACATGTGCACGCACACAAACATACAAACCCGCACACACAGAAACATGTATATACAAATGTGCATACATGCATAAAATAAATAAATCATTAAAAGAAGGTCAGTGGTGAGACAGACAGTAGGAGACAGTGGGAGACATTCGGATAACCAATGAGTCAGGGACTCCTGTGCCCAAGGGAAAACCTTTTATGATTCATTTCCAATATGGTAGTTGCTTTAATTCTTCCAAATCCTGCAAGTACAGCTCTCTCTGACAACTCCAGTCCATCTTAGAAAGGTATGTTCTAGAATGCCCCCTAATTATGCAGTTGTAAAAAAAAAAAAAAAAAAAAAAAAAAAAAAAAGGTTTAATAGGGAATAGAGAGTCATCAGCATTTTCCAGACTGTGCCAAAGAGTGAAAGATGGAATTTTCTAGAATTTATTTATTAAACTTGCTATAATAATTAGGGAATTTATAACCTACAACTTAAAAAAATATCTTTTAGGGGCTGGAGAGATGGCTGAGTGGTTAAGAGTACCGACCACTCTTCTAGAGGTCCTGAGGTCAATTCCCAGCAACCACATGGTGGCTCACAATCATCTGTAATGAGATCAGATGCCCTCTTCTGGTGTGTCTGAAGGCAGCAACAGTGTACTCACATAAGATAAATAAATCTTTAAAAAAATATCTTTTATTAGTTCCACTGAGAATTTCCTTCAATGTATTTTTGATCATATTCATACTTGTCCTCCATCTTTTCAATACATAGCCCTGGCTGACTGGTACTTACTATATAACCCAGAAAGGCCTCAAATTCGCAGCCATCTTCCTACCTCAGCCTCTGGAGTTCTGAGATTATGGGTATGTGCCACCACATCTGGCAGAATCTAAATCATCAAACAAAACAAAACAAAATCTAGTTAGGGTTACTGTTGCTATGATAAAACAGATGAAACACCATGACTGAAAGCAAACTGAGGAAGGAGAGGTTTATTTGGCTTACATTCCTTATAACTGTTCATCACTGAAGGCAGTCAGGACAGAAATTCAGAACTGGAATCTGGAGGCAGGAGCTGATGCAGAGGCCGCGGAGGAGTGCTGCTTACTGCCTTGCTCCTTATGGCTTGCTCAACCTGCTTTCTTACAGAACCCAGGACCAAGGATGGCATTACCCACACTGGGCTGAGATCTCCCCCATGGAACACCAGTTAAGAAAATGTCCTATAGCCTTGCCTACAGATCTATATTATGGAAGCATCTTCTCAATTGATGTTTCCTCCTATCTAATTACTCTAGTTTGTATCAAATTGACATAAAATTAGCTAGCACAACAATCATCACAGGCAGGGTATACCACAAACGGGAATAATTGAGGAAACAGACTAAGGTTTGTTAATAATCAGAACAGAGAATCTGGATGAAAGTAACTTACTGTTCCAATAAAGCGAGCATGAAATGCTCCTGGATCCAGCATAGCCTTGGTAGGGGTGGAATGATATGGTACTAGTCCCTGGAACAGGGTCAACAGGGTATGGGCCTCCATGAGTGTTGATGGCTGCTCTGGGCATGAGGCTTGTTTGTATAATAATGTACATATTTCCTCATTCCTCTTCCAAGGAGCATCATCCTCCCTGTTAATGTTAATGACTCCATGTTAATCAGAGACTGAGTCTGGGAGTCGAAGGTGTGTCTCATGTCTCACCAAAATGGTAAACACTGGGACCTTCAGGACAGCCCTTAAGGCTGTGGGAAAGAGCTCCAAATTCATGAATTCAACAGTATACAATTTCTCAATTATGCAAAATACAAGGATGCAATATGAATTATATGAGGGGCTTCACAAATCTAAAGGAACAAAAGCAGCTGCACTGTGAGTCAACTTGTCAGAAAGATACTAAGGAAGGAGATGAAGAGATTTAGGGAGATTTAGGGTCACAGGAGATCCCACCCAGCTAAATTTTGTGTTTATGCTTAGAAAGTTCAAAGTCAGCCTGAGTTCAAAGTCAGCTGAAGATAGAAGGAATTTAGGTCCCGGTCCAGGCATGGTAGAAATGGTAATTTCAGGGTGGGGTTCCACCCAGCTAGCTTACTGTGCTTAACAAAGGCAGACAGATCTCTGGATTCTTTTGCAATGTTAAAAAATGTGTGATGGTCTTCTAAGAATCAAGGGGCTGAGGCTTTGGGTGCTGATTTGTAGAATAACCAAAAGGGAACCTGCAGTTAATGACTGGATTGATATGTAAAATAAGAGTGATCTACACTAGACAAGCTATCCAGAGAATTTTTTTTTTACAACAAGAGAGAACTACTTGGAAAATGGTGTAGAGAAGAAAATAGAGAAAGAGCCATCTGGAGATCTTCAGAGAAAGCAATCAGAAGGAAAAGAGTCAGGAAAGCTGGCTCCAGCCGAGCATAGGCCACCAGCTAGTAACCCATGATTTGACTTTGAATCATTTGTTTCTCTACTCTCAAACACCGTCTGTCAGAACCCTTCTCCAAGCTGAGACTGGTCATTGGCAAAATGCAAAACAGCATGGGAGAAAATTCACACCTGGACTAGCAAACAGAAGCAAGATCTAGAGAGGGGTGTGGATTAAGCTTGGTCTGTCAATAAAGAAACAAGCATTATATTAAGGAAGATACCCATGGGAGAAAACACAGACAATGCTAGCCAGTGCTGGAGTGGAAGTGTGTGAAGGACAGCAGGGAGGAAGGTTGCTCGAAGCATCCTACAATACCAAGAAGGGTGTCATAGTGGCCTGAGTGTTTTGGTCTCTGTAATTTCTCTGAACAGTGGCTCTCTTAAATCATGTCCCAACTCAATCAGCAGCAGGAAAGGTGACTTGGGTGCACATGTTTTGATAGATTGCAGAGACAGCCACCAGGCCCCTGGGTTACTAATATTTTCTATAGTTAGAGGTGTCTAAGATACATCCAGATGATGCTCATAGGCCAGGACAGACATTTTTCTTATGCCTTTCTGTTTAGAAATCACCCTTTTCCACTAGAGATCAAACTCAGAATTGGTGTACAAATCAGTCCATCTCAAGACCGAGGAGATGGTTTAATTGGTTCTCAGGCATGAGGACTGGATTTCGGATCCCCGGCACCCATTTGAACAGCTGGGCATGCCTGGAATAACAGCACTAAGGAGGAGGAATGATGATTCCTAGAGCCCGCTGGCAGCCTGTCTCAGCGAATTGATGAACTTCGGGTTCAGTAAGGGGCCCTGTCTCATAAAAATAAGGTGGATATATTTTATGGCCCATAGTTTTTCAGGGGAGAGAAGGAAGGAGAGGAGAGAGACCCAGACAGAGGCAGAGAGATGGAGAGGCAGAGTACAAAACATCATTAAATTATTAAATATTATAATTACTAAATTCACAATATCCAGCAGAAGCTGTCAGAGGAAATGCGCAGCTGGAGTTCTCAGCCGAGAGATTTCAGGGCAACAGATGGACATAACACCGTCAAATGGGATGCTCATTACATGGAGCAAAAATCAACTGGAGAATTTGAGGCAGTCAGCTGATGTTCCTGATGGAGCTTTGGCTTCATGGATGAACTTCAAGGTTTCATTTTCCACTGAAGGCAGTTTGTCCTGTGGGATGAGAAACGGGACTGCCTGTTGGACGCGGTCGCCTTTTAGCTGTTCTCAAGGACACTATGTTTTATTCTTAGGCTGTTTCGCTATTCTCTTCCTGAAACCATTTAGGGATTCGGAGCAGGTTCATTTTCTCTTCTACTTAAGGAACTAAAAGAGGCAGGGAAAGTTTGCAAAGGGAAGCAAACCCAAAGTTTATTCAAGGAGGACAATTTTATTAGAGTTTAAAAGAAAACCCCAGGGCAGGGAAGCTGTAAATCTCAGCGCCACTGGGAGGAAGAGAACAAAGAGGAGAAGGGAAAGTGCCATGCGTTTTGAGTTAGGCTGGTACTGAGGTCAGCCTCGGGGGTGAATTGGCAGCCACATGGCAGGGAGGGAGCTCTGGCCAGCCTGGAAGAGAGAGACAGACAGACAGACAGACAGGCAGACAGGCAGACGGACAGACAGACAGACAGACACACACACACACACAGAGAGAGAGAGAGAGAGAGAGAGAGAGAAAGAGACAGAGACAGAGAGAGACAGAGGGAGACAGAGACACAGAGAAACAGAGACACAGAGACACAGAGAGACAGAGATACAGAGACACAGAGACACAGAGAGACACACAGAGAAATAGTTACAAACCCAGCGGAACATCAAGATAGATCTTAGGGACTGTGGTGGGGGTGGAAATTCTGGGAAGTAAAAGTCCATTGTCTCATTAAAGCCATAATTATTGCACTTATCGCTTCCTCCAGGCTTAAGGAGCCGGCCTTCCTGAAGGGTGTTTCCGTAATCAGGTGATTTCTTGGCCTCACTGGATTAACTTGTTTCTATTTCGGTCACTTGGGATGTTAGATTTCCGCCCAGGCCAGAGATTTCATTTTCTTGAGCATAAGGYTCTAGTGTTTCCCTTAACGGTTCTTTACTGTTTCTGTATCATTCTCTATCAGAGAGTTGGGGGAGGGTGGGCGGCACCCAGCCCTAGACCTTGCATGAACTTGGAGACAAATGCGCTTGTGTCTGAAAAGGGAGTAAGTAGCTATCTCACTTTGTGAGCTCAGTGAGTTCAAACACCCTCATGCTTGCACAAGGGCTTTACCACAGAACCATTTCCCCAGACTCCATGGGACTCTTCTTTTTCATTTCTTCTTCTCTCTATTTTTTTCCATTTATTTATTTATTTAGATACAGGATTGCTGTGTAGCCTCAGCTGCCTTAGAACTTGATCTGTAGATCAGGCTGGCCTCAAACTCAGAGATCTACCCTTCTCTGCCTCCTGAGTGCTGGGATTAAAAGCTTGTACCACCACCACCTGGCCACTCCCCATTTTCTTGTCTGTGATCCGATTTCTTGTTCTGAGATACAAAAACCTGGTACTCCTTAGCCGGCACTCTTTCATATTCTCCTTTGAAATTTGGGTGTATAAAAATGGCTTAAGTATGGTGAAAGGCCAGGGCCAAACCAAAACCCAAACCCAAACCCCAACAATCAACCAACCAACCAACCAACCAACCAACCAACCAACCAACCAACCAACCAAAGATGGTGATGCTGTGGCAAGCTAATGATGGGATGATGAAACTGGATTGCTTTCCGAGGCTGCAAATGTGTCTGAGGAAAATAGCAGACTCAGTGGGGAGGGGAAATCCCCCAACCCTGTTCAGTGTCTTCGGAGCCTATTCAAGGCTTGAGAACTGGGGCAGTGCTGTGCTGCTCACACAAAATCTGGCCTAGTTCTTCTGAATGAGAAGGCTGCATTTGCATACGTTTGGCCTAGAGTTTGTCTACTATTTCATGCTTTGTTCTCATTTGTATGAGAAGTGGATTAGGAAAAGTCAAGGGTATTCAAAGTAATGGATGGCAATATCCACCTGTGAAAAGAGCCCTGGAGAGATGGCATTGTTGTTTGCTTACGGACTGTCAGGCTTGTCCCCCACACAGCTTCCCTGATGTCTGTAACAGTGACACTCAGGAGCCACTTATGAAATGCCATCAGCTTCTTAGCCCTCAGAAGTTCCACCGAAGTTTCAACATACATAGCCGTTATCTTCTTGCTACCTACAAAGCCACTGGTGGAAGAATTGAAAACTGCAGCTAGAGAAAAGCTTTCAGGAATTTGGGATTCTCGGCTTTGTCATTTCAAATAGACTTGGGGTTGTTTAGTGTTTAAAGTTATGTTTAGGTAAAAAAAAAAAAAAAAAAAAACATAAGAAATGCAAGTGGCTATGCAGGAGAAAGTCCCCTCCCTTCTCTCCAGAGGGCCAAGGTGGAGCTGTACTCCAGTTTGTGTGTTTGCAACCCGGAGCTCAGAAATGGCACACCCTTCTGTGAGACAGCACTGGCTTATTACAAAGAGCTGCCTTTCCTCAGGAGTTTGACAAGACTAGGACGGTGCCAGTCACATTGAATCTCCATCGCTTGCCTTGAAAAGAAAGCCAGCTTTTTTTTTTGTACCCATTGTTCAAATTGGGCTCAAGTACTTTCTCCTCCTAGGTCCTGGGACTTCTGCCTGATATAAGTTGTAGGAACAAGTTCAGCTCCGCTGATATTCCCCGGCTCCCATGTCTCCAAACAATGACAATACAGAGGAGACACGTGGGTAGACACAGGAAGAGACGGTTTATTGAACGAGAGGTTTGAGCCTGAGCTGCAGCCAGCATCAGCCATGGAAAGAAGTTGAGCCAGGGGCTCTGAGATGTTTTTTTTTTTTCTAAGTCATTTATGGGCTATGCATTGTTTTTGCAATGTTCCGTTTTGGCAGAGATAGCTCACAGTTGGAGGGTTTCCAGTGTCCTGTGGGTTTCTTTCATCTTGGTGCCTCTCAGTGTATCTCTCTCTCTCCCTCCCTACCCCCAACTCTGCCCTACTGCCACCCCCAGACCCTCAGCCAATGAGAACTTAGAACAGGCTTTAACCAGCAGATGACTTCCTTTATTTGCATGGTTGGATTAGAGCTCTATTATATAATATATATTTGTATATACTATATATTATAATACACATAATATCATGTTATTTCTGTTATCATATTATTATTGCCTATAAATTTTGTCCAAATCAACCCTGTGAGCACCAAGGCTATCTTATATGGCAGGATTTTTTGGCACCAAAACCACAACAGCAATGTATCATATTTCCACCAAATGGCATTTCAGCCAAGCTTAGATGTGTAGACACAAGTTCTCCATCCACAGGGTGTCTCAGAGGTTTTAGTGCTTAAAGAAACAGATGGGACCTGGATTCTGACCAAGCCCATATTTTAGCTGTGTCCCAAGGCACATGGGGAGGCAGAGGAGAGGAGGCTGCACATAATGAATGGTCTTTTGTTGTCGTTGTCCCTACTTTGATCACCAGTCATATCTGTCGTGTTGAAATGAACTAACTGTTATATCGAGAGGCTAAGTGGAAAGACGGAATGGGGCTCCAGCTGCATTTGCTGGCTGGGGAGCATAATTGGAATTTATTCTTTCTGAAGAATTCTTTTAAGAGGAGTATTTAGGAAAACTTGCCCAAATGGTCCTTTTACCATCCATAGCTCTAGGTATACAAGGACCCTGCTTCAGACTCATGCCATGGCCCTATCGTTGCATAATTAGTCCACAGTAAGATCAAGGTGACCTTGGAGAAAACTGCCTAGATGTTTCTTTATGCCTTCTTTATTATCTTCTCATCAAAGCATCTATGCTTCATGAGGTTGGACCTTAACCCCGGTTGAGGCTCTGCTACAGGTTTACTGTTAAGATGTACTTTTATTTTTATGGATGTGTCTGTGTGAGTGTATACGGGGACCCATAGAGGCCAGAAGAGGGCACTGGTCCTCCTCTGGAGTTGGAGTTAAAGGAGATGTGAGCCTCCTGACATGCTGGAAACTGAACTCGCTTCCTCCAGAAGAGAAACATAGTGCTCTTAACTGTTTAGCTATCTCTCCAGTCCTAAATTTTCTTTAATTTTTAATTTTTTATTATTTGATCATCTCTCTCTCTGTGAGTGTGTCTATGTGTCTGTGTCTGTCTGTCTTTCTGTGTAGGTATGCACATGTGACTTCAGTCGTCTGTGAAGACAGAAGGCACTAACTTCCAGAGCTGGAGTTGCAGGCTGTTGTAAACTGCCCAACACGGGTGTTGGGAGGCCAAATTCAGGTCATCTGCAAGAGCAGTAAATACTCTCAACCCTGAGATATCTTTTCAACTCCAGATTTCTGTTATTGTATATAGGGACAAAAGTCCAATCTTAGGGGGAGGGGTGGCAGTGGAGAAGGAATGTGCTTCGTTCATTTGAAACATCTCTCCAGTTGATTGAAATGGCTCCCACATAGTCCTCCCTGCATCTGAACCACAGCTTGGCAATTTATCCTCAGACTAAACAATCCATCAAAAATCTGTCTAACTGCACAAAGATAAATTGATCCTTAAGCTCCTTGCCATGAATTGTGACTTGAAACCTTCAGCTGTGTGTTTGTTTCATGGTCAGGATAGCAAGAGAACAGGCTAGGGAGAGGTATGGAGAGAGAGAGAGAGAGAGAGAGAGAGAGAGAGAGAGAGAGAGAGAGAGGAAGAAGGAGGAGGACATAGAAAAACTTATTAATGTAATTTTTATGTTGAAATATTCTTCCAATCAATACATTAAAAAGAATCTTTGAGCCTGGTGGTGATGCACACACTTTTAATCCCAGCACTCTGGAGACAGAGGCAGGTGGATCTCTGTGAGTTTGAGGCCAGTCTGGTCTGTAGAGCAAATTTCAGGATAGTCAGGGCTACACAGAGAAACTCTGTCTCAAAACAAAAACAAAAAACAAAAACCAAATACAAACAAACAAAGCAAAAATCTTCTTTGCCATGATTGATCCATTTTTATAAAATACATAAGAAGCACTTGATAGCTTTCTTTGTAATGACATATTTACACCAATTGATGAGTTTAAAAATACAATTTGTATTTGTTTTAAATTCATTAGTGAAATAAAATATGCTATAAATGAAATGACAGACACTGATCTTTTCTAAAAGGACTGATGAAATATTGTTAATTTAAAAAAATATAGGACTTGAGAGATAGTTCATGGGTTAAAAAAGCACTGATTCTGGTTTAATTCCCAGTACCCACATGGTGGCTCACAAACAGTTGTAACTTTAGACTCAGAGGATCCAATGCCTGTTTCTAGCCTCCATGGGCATCAGGCACACATGTGGTGGACAGAAATATATGCAAACGAAGTACACATACATATAAAAACATCAACTAATTAAATTAAAAAGATAAAAAGAATATGACTGATTGTAGGGTGTAGTATGTGTTTGAGTCAATGGCATTTCTTTATAGTTTGTACTTAGGGTCTCTGAAAAAGAATTACTGGGAAAACTAAAGCGCATATGTATATATATGTGTATAAAATGCACATATATATGTATATACGCACACACAAATATTTGCCCATGGACACCAGTTTTTGCTGTCTGTATGCTCCTGGGTTATCCACTGGAGCATCTTGGTGCTTCTTAAATTTAAGCTGTTTCCAAACTGATGGTCCCTTTTGAGATTCAGGGCTCTTGAGGATGGGCTTATCATTATCTCTGTCATCTTCTTGATGTTAATGGAGATTCTGAAAACAAAGACATTCAGTTTTTGTATACACACGCATACACACACACACACACACACACACATGCATAAGCACACTCACATGAGCTGTATTTTAAGAAGCATTTTTTTTATGTCCTTCCTTGATCCTGACCAGGGTGAAGGTGCTGTATGTATTTTATTTTAAAAGTTTTATGGTATACTTTCAGAAAAAAAGAATTAGGAAATAGCCATTCTGGGAATATATGCCTTTAACCTGGCCTTATTTTTTCTGTATTATGGTGAGATTTTTTTTTGTGGTATGCTATAAAATGAGGCCCCAATTTCTTCAGCCTATAAAATATCCAGAAGTATTCAAAGCTGCTTTCAAAATGTCAGAAACCGCAGCATCTGAGATCCAGAGGAATGTCCCAGGCCTCCCATATGGAAAGACTGTTAAACCCGTGTCAGAAATGCATGCTTTTCTTTCACTCCAGAAATCTTGCTTCCATTTGTGTGGAATATGTCCTGGTGGCAATGGGCCATGTGAAGCTAGTTAGGGGTGGCTGAGCCCCTGGGATTGGAGGCTGAGGCAGAAGAGACATTTTTTTCTGGAAAGAACACAACTTGCAGATTGTGAATTCTCCGAATTTAGCTAGTGCGAATCTCCTTTCATTCTGTGCAGAGCCTTGGCCTTCATGGGCAACTCCCTCCCTGCCCCACTCCCGCTGGCAGTGTCAGAAACAAAACAAGCAGAAAGAAGGTTCTCAGGACATACTGACTGAAGGACAAAGAACACAGAATGTCCCTTGTTCCCAGACCAGTAGACTAGTGTTGTCCAGCAGAACTTTCTGCAAGGACAAAAATGTTCTCTGTCTGTGTTGCCCAGTAGAGTAACCCACTGGCCATGTGTGACTAGGGAGCCTTTCACGTACAGCTAGTGTCGTGGAAGAATTGAATATGTCACTTTACTTCATTGTCACGGGAGCATGGTGCCTACTGCCTTGAGATTTTATGAGGTGAACAGAGTATGGTTTGGATCAGAGAAGTTAGGTAGGCTTTCCGGGTATGCGTTCTTAGCTATTTTCCACATGGCTAGGCTATGGTTCCGGGATATTTGTAGGACTCTCAAAACTGAGTGGACCTGTGATCCATCCGTCTTGCCACTTTGCTGCCTGTCCATCCTCAGCAGAGCAGTATGTTTTGTCATCCCAGCCTTCTTGCACAGATAACCAGGAAACAGGGCTGCGGGCCAGTGCTCTTCCCATCCAGGGAGGGATTACTGAGCTTGAGCTCTCCAGCAGAGATGGTGACAGTGGGAGTACTGGGAGGGGGGATGGGGAGCTGTCTGCATTAACAAGACTAAGCTAGGCTCTCCCCATCACCAGGTGAATTTTAATGACCCGGCAGCTGGAGAATCTAGGTCAGCAGGAAATGGAGCTCTAGGCCTCAATGTGAGCTTGAAGGCAGCTCCTCTTAGATCTGACCAGGGACGTAAGGCCCTTGAAAATCAAATACAGAAACAGGAACCTTAGCTTCGGTTTGCTCAGTAATTCATTGTAGTGACTTGCAAGTATCAACTCAGTAATTCATTGTAGTGCCTTGCAAGTGCTCTTAAGCCCAATTAGGAACTTGGCCTAGAATAGAAGCTGTGGTAAACCATTGTGACCACATTTTGCAGCCCCGATTTCACTTAAATTGTGGCCTGCACGTCATGAAATCAGATGGTAGCAGCTGAAATCCAGACCTATCATGTTTGAGAAGGAATATGGATGTTATCTATGTAGTAAAAGGGATTCATTAAAGGGTGGGGCTGTAGCTCAGTTGGTAGAGAGTTTAGCATTGTGGGATGTCCCCTGTTTTCATCTCCAGCACCCCATAAATTGGGCTTAGTGACACATGACTATAATCCTTGCACTTGGAGGTGATGCAGGAATATCAGGAGTTCAGGGTCCTTCGTGGCTGTACAGTGAGTTTGAGCCCAGCCTGGCCTCAACAACTTTTTTTTTTTTTGAGCTCTGTGGAATGACCAACTCAGTTGCCATCTAGGCTCAGATCCTACATCTTGACTTGGTCCACTACTCCATCTATGAGCTTCTGAGGCAGAGGAGGAGCCGGTGCTGAAGAACCAGATCCAGAAACAAGCTAGCACCATTGAAGATGAAGATCTGAAGCATGGATGTGATTGCTGCTTCCTCTACCTCGGAGTAGCTCCGAGAAGCCTGAGAGACCAATGGAGGCTCTGAGAGGAGACAAGGCAATGGCAGAGAAGACAGCAGAGCCCTCAGTGTTTCTGGAAAAACTAGAGAAGGGCAGGTCCATGGGAAGATGCTTTTAAAAAGTGGACTTGGGCCGAATGATGGCGGAACAGAGCTGGGTATGCAGAGAATGATGAAAAGCGACACTGTGGTCCATACTGTAGCCCAGAAACCATATGGAGTCCTTGTCTGTGCTCCTGCTGACTATAAAAAAGGGCAAGGCAGCTTCTTCTGCAGTGGTGTGGATAACCACAGAACGAGAGACATAGAAGGCTTCTGTGACAGCCTCTCTCCCTGAGCCTCCTCCAAAAGGAAACGGTCTAGACGAGAAGCCATGGAAGTGATAAGGATGCTGAAGTGTAGCTCTTCGCAGTTGATGGCTTCTGGCAGGTGTGGTGTATGGGGAAGGACTCAGTTTTCTTTAAGGGTCTGGCCACTAGGAGTTTGACCATGCCCCAGTGAATATTTGGGCAATGTAAATTTAAACTTGGTATTTTTTTTTTCTGTTTTAGGGGTAGTCATGAAGTTTGGGGGTTAGATCTGGGAGGACTGGGATGGGATCGGTGTTTGTTCTGTGAAATTTCCAAATAGTTACTTGCTATACAATGCGTTCCAAGCTGGAAGTTACAGATGCAGGACCGGGAAACATAATAATTTGCTTTAAGTGTGATTGTAAACGGAAGACCTAAACAACATGGGACTGATATGACTATCCAGTATGAGTTAGTTAAAATATGATCAACAGTGAACATAGGGTATTGGGTTAGCTCAAAATGACTGACTGACATTAGCTATCCRAGGAACCCCAAAGCAAGCAATGGTGTAATCTGCAATATAACTATTTTTGATGGCATGCCACCTTTTTGTGATTCTGGAGAAATATGGCCCTAAGGTCAGGAATCTTCATTTTTCCTTGAGCCCTC
>BDUI01005127.1:74799-89784 GCA_002335545.1 Apodemus speciosus
AGAGAGAGAGAGAGAGAGAGAGAGAGAGAGAGAGAGAGAGAGAGAGAGAGAGAGATTATGATTAAAAACTAAATACTTATGCCACTGTTGTGCTAAGGAAGGAATAAGAGTCAAAGCACATGTTTATTTGTATTTTTCATTTAATGGCATAGAATAAAAGGAAAGCCAGTTTTTGTCAGCTGTGAGTGTGAGGACCCCTGACTCCACAGACAAGAAAGCCACTCTTGTAAATCAGGTCGGATGCAGTTATAGATTCAAGGTACAGGGACAGGGAAGATAGAGTTGCTGGGAAGAAGGAGACGGGGATAGAAGAACAAATGGTGCTCATAAAATGTCCAATTTCAAAATGTCTATTTTTGCCTCTATTTTTCTAATTAGTATAAAGTCATACTCTTCATTGTCCCTCCTTCTGTTCCCTGGAGAGACTGTGATGGAAATGGATAAAAATGCAATTTATGCCTTATGCATGGTACACAGCTCTAGATACCTGCCAGGCTCAAGGAAAGCACCATGAAGTTCTCTCCTGGCTATTTATATCCCCTTTTAGAGGATGGTGGGGATTTACTCTCTGCAAGCAGAGCTCTGTGCAACTCTGACACACTTAGGGTAGGCTACAGGAGGTCAGTCTTAGGCGTAGAAAGGACTGAGGCTTGGCACAGCAAATCTTGAAAACACACTCCTAACTTCAAACCATTGCAGTAAGGATGCACTAGACACAAAATACCAAGACAGCAGGTAAAGCAAAATACAACATAGACCCMTGGGGTTACGAGACAGACAGGAGAATCCAGAGGTTATTAGTGAAATCAGCATGTTCAAGAAACTCATTACAAGCAATGGCATATGTAAGATGCGGTGGGTATTAAAACAATTGAGAAAAACCATAGGTGGGCAGATAGTTCAAGAATGGGGAGTTTAGGTTTTCATAATATATTGACTTTCTTTACTTATTGATTCAGAGACTAAGGCGGAAACCCTGAAATCTTCCAGATTTTAAGGTTAATCCACTGGAAGAAAATATTTCCTACCACACAATGAGGTCATCATAAACAACAAAGGGACCTCAAGCAGGATTCCACAGAGGTGCCAGGAATTAATGAGCTGTAGCATTTGCTCTCAAACATCTGACACTTCTATGAGTGTACTGTATGTGCTCTGCACACTACAGCAATTAGAGAGTGAGATGGGGCATGGTGGAATTGTATGGCATTCTGGTTTGGAGCCAGGGTTTAGATGATGACAAAATGACTCATCCTCTGCACGCAGAACCAGGGGACTCAATGGAAATTAACTTTGGCTCCAAATTTAAGGAGTTTAAACACTTCCAGAACAGGTGATGTCAAGGGGCAATGGGATCCACAAAGGTCAACATAGAAAGGGATAAACTGGAAGAAGTTCAGGACGTCAGAAGAATGGGATGTGCCCAGGGCTTGCTGTGTTAATGAACTTGGAGCTACATAGAAAAAAGAAGCAGCTGTCTGTACATCCTGAATTACATTGAAGAAACTGTAGATAGACCCATTAGACTAAGATACAGGCAGGCAGGCAGCTCTAAAGCCTAGAGAAGTAAGCGCATCACTTGGGTCTCTCTTCACTAAACTGATCACAGGAAGAAAGACTGATAACTTCAGCATATGCAAAAAGACTTCGGTCCCGAAAGGAATCATTCATGAATTTTGGTATATTCTTGGGGCAAAACAGACTTAGTCATTCTTGATTATAAACCCATCCGTTCCTCCTATAAATCACTTCTTGTTCCCCTAATGCCCTAATTGTCCCCTCCTGTAAGTATCTGAATCATTCTGAGGTAAAAGGCAATCATTGCTTATTGACACTCTCATGTGCAGAGATTTTACATATTTGTATGTTAATATAAATTGGTCTGTCTTTTCTATTGTAATCTTTGTCTTTTTATCCATGGTGGAAGGGATAGTCTCCTTTGTAAATGCCAATGCTGAAGTAGATTTTTTGATAATATAAAGTGTTTATAACTAAWCAGATCTCTAAAACTAACTTAGCAGTTGGTGATATTAGAAGTTAGTAGTTGAAGGTTATGCTCTGTTTTCCTAGAGCATCTAGAATGTTCTGAGATATATTGATTTTGATGCAGTTAAAATTTTCCTAAAATAATATGGTTACCTCACTAACAACATCATGAGCAATAACTTGTAACATCCCCTACTCTGATATTTGATAATTAGATTATATATTTTGTTCAAATGAAGCAGTCTAAGAACTCTGGGTTTTGGATGTATTGTGACTAATAGGTCTGTGTTTACCTAAGAAAACATTTAAGAATTACATGGTGAGAATTCCCATATCAAGAGATTCCCTGTGTACAAAACAGGTGCAGGGGACTTCATAGATAAATAAACTTGGAATCTGTAGGAATTCAAGAGATTCAGAATGCCATTCACATTTCTAAAGCTCCTGGATCACTGACTAGAGCTTAATCAACATTCCTATACAAAGCATTTTCTAGAGGCATCACCCACAGGACATCTCCCTTGGAAGAGGTAGGTGTCAATACTGCCACCATGATAACTGGAGTGCGTTGACTGCTTAGTGTGTGCTTTGCAAGACTTCACTGTAAACATTCTGCTGCTTGACATTTCTACATTATTACGCCTTGTCTTATCAAAAGACACCCTGGCTATAAAATAAAGCCCCAGAAACCCCTATCTCAGAAAATGTTAAAATTTCGTAGGCAAATGGTTGGAACTGGAAAATATCATCCTAAGTGAGCTAACCCAATCACAAAAGAATACACATGAAATGCAATCACTGATAAGTGGATATTAATTAGCCCAGAAGCTCTGAATATTCAAGGTACAATTAGCAAATCAAAAGATTCCCAAGAAGAAGTAAGGAGAGGACCCTGGTCTCAAAAAGACTTGATCCAGTATTGTAGGAGAGTACCAGAACAGAGAAATGGTGTATGTGTGTGGGGGGCGGTGATTGGAGAATGGGTGGAGGGAAGAGGACTTATGGGACATATGGTGAGGGGGGAACTGGGAAAGGGAAAGCCTTTGGAATGTAAACAAAGAATATAGAAAATAAAATTTCAATCTTTTACAAACTCCAAGTTCAACAGCTATGTTCTTAGCCAATAAACATCATTACACTTTACATATTTTCATCTCTTCTTATCATATGAATATATTGAAATATATGGGAAAGACAATATTAGGTCTTGAAGACAAGATAGAAAAATCATTCTTTCTGTCAAAGAAAATGTTAAATAGAAAAGAAAATCAGGTTCAAAACATCTAGGATTTCTGGGACACTATGAAAAGGTCAAATCTATGAATAATAATAGAGGAGCGTCCACAGAAAGCCATTGAGCCTGTGCTGTAGCAGTGACTGCATTTGGATGGTTTCGGGGAACTTGCTAATGGTTATCTGTTTTGTATACCACAATGGTAGAAGTATCAACATGTGTTAATCCACTTAATAGTATCCTGCTTTCTGTGAAGACTTTAAATAAATGGCTGAGTCTTTGGCAAAAAAAAAAAAAAGAAAAAAAGAAAAAAGAAAAAGAAAAAGAAAGAAAACACCCAGGTCAAAGGCAGAGAAAATATATTTTAACGAAATTGTAGAAGAAAAATTCCCCAACCTGAATAAGGAGATGCCTATCATGATGCAAAAGGTGTACAGAACATCAAAGAGACTGAATCAGAACAGATTGCCACAACACGTAATACTCAAAATACTCAATGTGCAGAACAAAAAATATATTAAAGAATGCAATGGGAGATGATCAAGTATCATATAAAGGATGCCCTCTGAGAGTAGCACCTGACTACTAATAGAGACACTGAAAGCCAGAGGTCCTGGGTGGATGTTCTACAAATTCTAAGAGACAACAATGCTGACCCAGAATACTATAACCATAAAAACTATTAATCTTTAAATAAAGAAAAAATAAAATTATTCAATGATTATAATACATTTAACCCATTTGAAAAGAAGGTGTTCTGGGATACTGATGTCAGAGCCTTTAGCCATCATTGTTAGCACTGTTTTTGCCTTCAGTTCAAGCTACTAAATTATTTTCTGTTACTTACCATGCGTTCATGTACATAAAATATTAAAGTATTACTTAAATATGTATGTAGCCTGAGTTTCTTAAAACRCACTACACTATTGCACTTTGACAACAAAATTCAATGAAATGGCATGTTTAAATTTACTTATACATTTTAAAGTGACACACRAAAGTTACATTTTCACTAAACACTGAGTTTTTACAAGTACTGCTTGTCCAGGTATGGTGCCAAATGTTGTGTTCCTGGACTTAGGAGACAGAGGCCGAATCACTATAARTTTACGAACTAAATATCAATGAAGACCCCATTTCTGAAATCTACAAACAAATAATAAATAAATACATGTGTTCTTACTTTAACTGTGATGTCACCTTTGTATAGAACTATCTACTAATTACACTGTTTGACATGTAACAATTTTTCCTATTTATCTGAGGTTAAACTTCCTAGGAACAAAAACACAAGGATTGATTCTTAAATACAGCCCCAACGCATTGATATTTATTTGTTATTTACATGGCATTAAAATACTACTTTATAAGGATATATTTTGAGAAGTGGAAATTAGTTAGATTGGGCTCCACATAATATTATAGCCAGAATTTGACTTACCTCCAGCATTGCTGATACCTACAGCAGAGAAATCTAAGACTAGAAGTTTTGTCATTTATTTGGTTCTCTTCACAACAAAACATAATTATACATATACATGTGTGTACATATGAATTTAACCTGTGTATATGTGAATTTGTCATAGGAACATATTCATAAGCAACAATAACTGAATGTAATTGCTCATTTGGTGCTTTAATGAGCACAACTGAAATTATAAATGTATTTTTTGCCTTAAAAAACATGTACAGTACACAGCATAGCTCTTGTCTATCTTCTTTTAAAATAAACACTTACATTCTTTAAAAATATAATTATAAAATATGTGTTTTATAATTCTAGAAGTCTGAGTGCTTATGTCTAACATGTTCTAAAAGTTATGTCAGGTAGCCAAGACACTGTGAGTACTGCTTAGCACCTATTCTTCCACCATGGACAAGATGATCAGGAGTTCACAACCACAATAATGTCAAAATGTCAGCCTCCTGCTGAAGAGTGAAAAACCAAGCTGAGATTTTGACTTGGGAAAAAGAAGAGCAAAATCAGCAACTAGGGCTTTTATTTTAAGCTAATTTTCTCAATTTAGGGAATTAGTCTTCATTCTGAGACCATTTTATCTTACAGTTTTATATTTAATGTCTGTTTAAATTAAGCACGTTTCTTGACATGTCTCTGGTTGATTTGGGTTGAAAGTTACAGAAATAATAACCAAGCTTACTTGATTAAAAAGAACAGGGATTTAACTGAAAAAATGAGATAAAATGTAAGGAAGCTAGACATGAGAAAATGTCATATTAGGAGTTTGGAAGGCCTGGAAATAATTTTACTGTAATTATCAAAGATCATCTGKCACATGGCTGAATTATGGTAGCCCATCACTTTCCCTACATGCATGCCCCTCTTGCAGTCAGAGAAGCTTAGTTAGAAAAGTTAGCTTGTGTTCCAATTTTGAGATTGATAACCAAGCCTTAATACTAAGGTGTAGGTGCCTAGGCAACCCTCCCTTCTTCCTACAGCCATTGGCCCCACAAAACACAAAAGGCATGAAAACTACCTGAAAGACAACACACAGAGGAAGGCTGTACAATTTAAAAATCACAGATCAAGGTGGCATAGCCAGGATTTATGATGGTTAAATCATATGTGCTTTTAGCTACTGGGACAATATCTCTACTACTGGGAAGTTGATAACGGCTACTTATAAAAGCCCACACTGTTAAGCCTGAGGTGTTTGGGTACAATACAAGAATGTTTACTGCATGCTATAAGTGGTTTTGCCTTTCTGGAAATTCTACTTTTGTGCCTACCCAGTTTGAACTTATGTGTTTTGTTTAGTTTTGTTTTTTCTCCAATATACCTAAATTGTCAACATAATTATTCATCAAAGGATTTAGTTACTTTCTTCAGCTTTGAGTGTGAAAGAATAAATGATTTATTGAATTCATCTCATATGTCATATTGCAAACATATACCATACAGTCACTCATATTCCATAACTGTTTGGTTTTGTAGAGAGAACATGAACACCATACCAAGAGACATGAATACATATAGCTGTAAGTGTACTCTATCCATTGATGTATATATGTAGAAGTCAAGGAGAGTTTAGAGGAGCAGGAGAAGTGAACAGATAAATAAGAGAAATGAAAGCAGACTTTCTCAATTGGAATGAATCAGCTTGAATGGTACAGAGTCCCAAAGCATGGTGGGATTGGGGAGCTCTGAGGCATAGCAGCGTCTAGCTTTACCAGCTTTCTGCAGTGTGCTGTCCATACTTCAGATGATCGTTGGCTTGGTATTTTTCAAGCCTTGGTATCTATAGTAGAAGAATCTTCCCAAGAGCATCAAACATGCCCTAGTACCTTAGGGCTCAGTAGAGCACTTGACAACTTTTCTCTTTGAAGAATGTTTACTGAGAGAATGGGGGGCAGGAACCTGAAAGATCAGCTTCTGCAAACATTTAAATGAAGTTTTAAACAATCATCTAAGATAACTTAGAAGTTTCACCTCAGGTGTGTTTTTTGCCTTTGGAAAAGCTCACAGCAGATAGATTCAGTATTTCTTACAAATCTATTATAATCCAATTATTTTCATTTGTAGATAATTGGTTTTCTCTTAATTAATCATACTTTAAAAGAGAAAGTATCTTTTAAAATGACATTGGGATGTTACTTTAAATATCAGCACAAAAATAACAATTTTACTGAAACTGAATTAAAAAAACAGGGATTATTTAATTTAAATAATGATTCCCAGATTGGCATAGATATTATATATTTACAAATTTTGGCAATCTACAGGAATTGACCATTGAGTAAGAATGGAAGCCCCACGAGGATAAATATATTTATTTACTTATTTGTTTGATCTACTGTCTTTTGGAATGACAATTGTGTCTACCTCACTAATGGCCTTGGTAATTATGTCTGTAATGAGTGGACAACTGGATGTATAGAGACAAGGATTTCAGAATTGCCTAAAGCCAGTAACAATGTGGCACATAAAGGAATAATTGAAGGGTTAGAATAGTGAGCAACCTGTAGAAAGTGTACAATAGCACAGACAGAATTCAAGATCTAGAATTAAAGAACAAACCTTCACAGTCTTGCTTTATATATGAATGTTTTCGTGGACACAGAACAAACAAAACTGAACAATTTGATGATTGGTTTGGTCTCTAACCAAAGGCTTTAAACAACTAATAAATACTGAGTTATCTTTCTCTCCATCCTATTGAAAGATTATTGAGGTTTTCTTGAAATTAAGCACTGAAACAGTTTACTATCTTACATGTGTGGAGAGCTCTTGGTGCTGCTTCAAGGTTATTGGCAGGAATATTTACATTGGGCTAGGACAAGAACTTAGGCTCAGGCAAGAATTTGACTTTGGGCAAGGACAAGAAAGTAGGCTCAAGATAAATAGAGCTGAAGAATCTGTTCCTTGTATCTTGATCATCTTGACCATGGGACCTTTGTTTATGACTTGCTTATTCCTTGCCTACTTTGTTTATACCTTAGAACTGATCTTTGCATGCTTAGAATGGTAAAAAAGCAGCTTGGGAAAAAATAAGCTTGCTTCAACACTTGCTGGAGTCAAACTCTAGTATTGTCTACATTGTCTTTTCTTTCCTTAATGTTTACTACCTGCTGTGAGAACCTGGTGATTGACTGAGCAGGCTTGGTCATACATGCATGTGTATGTGCTCACACATGCACAAACACCCACCCCCACCCCCCACACACAGATGAATCCACATAACATACATAATTTCCCTGACTTCTTAGGAAATTATGATGTATAACTAAGCCATAAAACATCTGAAATAAGCAAAGATTAAAACCATTAAAACATAAAACCCATGAATGGCTACTATCATGAAGAAACTAATGTAGAATAAGGGAAAGCTAATCCTGAGTAACTGGAGACCACAAGATAGCCTACAAGAGAGGGAAATCCTAGATTCCATGCAGGCTGCATGGCTGATTCATGGCATTTTTTTCCAGAGCTTTTGCCAGGGTTTGCAGCTTCCATGCTGCATGATATGAGGGCAGAAGAAATCTGTGAAGAAGAGATGAGTTTCAAGCACAGTGTTTAGCTGTAAAAAGCACAGACTGTAGAAAGAAGAAAACACGATAGAGGACGCAAAAGACAGGAGTGAATGAATAGTTTGATAGTGGGAGGGTGCATGTCCCCATGGTTTCAATATGATAAGTGGGAATAGGGGAGAGCTGGTGTCAATCCTGTGATCTTCATACCAAGCAATGAGTTAGCTGGTGTTTTGTGTGCACAGAGAAGAGGGAGAGAGGGAGAGATAGAGGGAGGGAGGGAGAGACAGAGACAGAGGCAGACAGAGGCAGACAGAGGCAGAGAGACAGAGAGACGACAGAGAGAGACAGAGAGAGACAGAGAGAGGGTAGAAGGAGAGAATACATAGGAACTTTAGAAATTAAAGTCAAGATAAGAAAACATTAAATAACTTCTCAAGAATTAATCTGCTAGTGTTGATATCAAAATAAGTAAACGTTTAAGTTAATATCAAAATAAGTCAAACCATCACATTACCACCAATAAAAACCAGAGAGACCAAGTATGTATTCCTAGGTCTAAAGCACCAAATATACAAAGGGCCTGATTTTGTCTGGAATGTAACACAGCAGGGGTGCATTTAAATCTAAGATTAGCACTGCTCCTAGGATTTAATAATAAATATCATGAAAGCAATTGCTGTCTCTGTACATCTTTTGATAATTACTAAATTATTCAGATTTGAAAAAAATCAGGTAAATAAACAAAGATGTGAACAAGTTAATTAATTAATGAGATTTATTGGTTGGTTATAATTGACCAGTGCTTCAAAGAGAAAGAAGAAATCCCAGAAGGCACTGAGATGTTCACAACTGCAGCACACACTCTCACAGCATGCCCACATGGAGGCTAACACAGAAACACACTGGATAGTCAGCTCCACAGATGTTCAGATCTCCTACACAAAATGATGTCATGTTAGAATTTAACCTGCTCACACAGCCTGTACAGCTCTATTCCACATCTCATATCCACAGCATCATCTGAACATATTATTAAACAGAACACTTTAAAAATTATTCACTAATTATGACTGAATACTGAAAGTCACACACATGTGCGTACACACACATATACACATATATGTATATATATGTCAATAAAAACATATAAGATAATGTGTAATAAATTCAAGGGAAGTAGAGAAGTGGCTTCAATAGGAGCAGACAGCAAAATAATAGGAACTCAGAAACAATAGTGTTGAAATAACTCAGAGCTCAAGAGACATATTTAGTAAGCCTTATAAAAAAAGAATTTATAAAAACCATACTGTAAATGAAACCAGCATTCAGAGATATTAAAGAAATTAAAAATAAAATATTTTGACAACTTTAGAAAGATACTTTAAATATCTATGTAAAATAATTGTCCTTTTTTCCTCAAATGTTCTCTCAAAAAGAAGATGAAGAAACTCTGATAATTTCCCCTGAACTGAGGGAATTGAGTCACAGAGAAAGACTATCTGGCTCTATAACTTACTGGAAAATCCCATCCATTTTGTCTAAGTTTAGTTTGAAGAACTCTAATATAGTGTTAAATGAATTCAATTAGATATAACCCAAGATTCTGTGGTTGTGCTTTGACTTAAACCAAACAGGGAAACAATAAGAACAGGAAATTATAAATAATTATTTTAAATAAATGTTAATTCAAAAATTCTGATGCAAACTAAGTCAAGAAGCATACAAAAATACACTTTAAATATTTTATATCTAGTTCCAGGATTCTCTTTTAGATGAGTAACATATTACAAAAAGATAGTAAATAAAATCAATTCATCAAATTCATATTCATTTATTCATAAGAAAAGATGTGCAAACTAATAAGAATCACACCTTTGAGGATGGACAAAAGGCATTTCCTTTGCAGAATGACTCAATATCCACCACTGTTTTTCAAACATTTGAAGCAGTTCATCCATGGCAATATGGCAAGAAAAAGAAAGGGGGACGACAGACCCCCTCAGTACACTGTTATTAACCATTCTCCATTTTGAGGCACTATTTAAATATGGATTTTTATAATTAAGCGAAATACTTTGTAGGACTGTTGGCTATGCTCTCAGTACAAAAGTTTTCAATTGCCTTTTATACAGTGGCAAAATACAGGTAGATTAATGTTAAAATGTGACCCAGATATGAACAACTACACAGAGCTTGTGAGAATAGTTTCAAAAGATACATAAGAAAGGATGTTCTTACATTTCAAAACTGAACAACTTAAGCCCATTAAATTTGTAATTAACTTAAGGTGTACGAGTCACCTCTAGGTTTTCAAATTTTACCCAAATGTTTGAAGACAACAAAAATACTATAAGGATGTAAATAAATAAAGTAGTAAGAATATATTATTTATATGTCATAACCATTTCATCATATATTCTTTCAATTTCATATCATTGTTTCCCTTGGTTTGTGATATCCTGAGACAATAGAGACAGGTGAAGATGTAAGAGCAAAATSAGAAACAAAGCACCTTCTCTTGCTAATGGATTCACCGTCTTTCATATTTGTCCCGCCTATGTGTGTGAAAGCATCTCTACATAGAAATCAGCAGTTATTCCAGTCCCCCATGCAGAGGCTACTGGATCGTCTTTATCACTGTGGTATTGGAGCCTGAGCAGAGCTCAAATATGTCTAATTCACATTAACCTTAAATCCTTCACACAAATAAAAGTACTTCACTTTATTTGCTCATGTGTCCGTAACCTCTGAGCTAAGTGTTTACAGCTTCTCCGCATACCTATCTGCTGGAGGAATCCTCAAAGTTGATTTATCAGGGGAATATTAAAGAGGCTTAGTGGTCTTTAAAATGCAGGAGCACATTTCTCCACACAGAGAGGCGAAGAGTCTTGTTTTTGTGTAATGAGAGCCATAGCACTAAATCCCCTATAATGAGATTAGAAATATCTTGTAAGTTAAAGCAGGAGGTTTTTAAAGTTAATGTAAGGCTTCCATGCTAGATTAAACTTCATGTTTAAAACACTATGATGAAAACAGATTCTTAATAAATAACATAACAATAGTAACTGGAATWACAAATTAAAGACTTGACCCATGTAAAGCTTTCATACACACAGAGGATCAAGAGATATTAAAGTGAAAGAGAAAACCATTTAATGAACCAACAAAAACGGCATCCTAGGAGTACTCCAGTCTACTAAATGCTGTTATGTGTTATTCTACTTGCCTATCAGATCACAACATGCTCTCCTACCCTGACACACTGAGCTGCTTAAAGAAAAGGACTTCTTAGTCTAAGGCAAAGCCAGAGTCAGGAAGATGTTTGCTGACAACCAGGGTGCAGACTTCTCTAGCTTCTCGGTGTTGCAAATGGTCCTTAGCATCCCACAACATGCCTCTGCATATAAAGGTACTTGCTGCCCAATCTGGCAACCAAAGTTCAATCTTTTGGTCCCACATAGTGGGAGGAAGAAAATGGTCTCTGCAAGTTGGCCTCTGACAATCCCAGGTGCTCTGTGGCATTTGTGAGACCATCCACATACATGCATAGCTACAGGCCTACACAGGATATAAGGAAAAAGAGAGAAGGAAGGAAGGAAGCCAGTAATCAAGACATTGAAAATAATCTTTAAAAGCACTAAATATGCTAATATATAACCTAAGACATAATTTATAATGAGCTCTAATATAAATGTATTTGTTTTCATTGAGAAATTACCATTGTACAATTTAGAATAAATATTTATTTAGACAGGTGATTTCTCAGATGTACCCATCTGGTTATGTCTGTTATGACTGAACAACAGACTAGTAAATATTTAGGAAAAAAGCATGTGTCCAAAAGTGAACAATTAACTAAATTTTATTGTGGTTGCTCCATTTTTGAAGGAATTTTTTTGTAAGCCTCTAGTGAACAATAGAAGCAAAGCAACAAAATAATAATGAGAGGCAAATCAACTAATTAAGAATTTCTTAGTAAATTCTGTCATAGAAAAGCACAATGCTGTAGTCCATCAGAGTATGGGAAGATTCTAATCCACTGGTCCGTTTGTTTTCAGGCCTTACAAGCAAAGCACTTCTCAGCTAARCTCTTTTTTTTAATTGGACATATTCTTTATTTACATTCAGCTAAGCTCTTAATGAACAAGTTTTCTAATAATTTTCCCCAGATTTTTTATGAACTTCATATTAAAATGAAAAAGAAAAAACAAATAAACAGCAAGATCCTTTCTACCCGTCTCTGTATTTAATGTCAGGGGAGGGGCTGTCATCATGAGATGTGAGAAGGCTTCACATTCCGTGAACCTGACAGTTAACAAATCTCTGAAACTGCTCTTAATGCAAAACCTGACACTTGTAAACTTGCCTCTTAGAGACAAGATGTGCCATTTCAGAATGGAAAACACAGGTTTGTGAGGATCATTAGCATGGTTTAAGTGGTTTTCCCTTCAAGGCAACCAATTAGATTATAAGAACAAGCTCATCTGTTCTCCTGAAATGATATCACCTGAAAGATACAGTGAAACAATTTAATATCACTTTTTCTAAAGACAAATATGGCCTAAATCTCCAAATATATATATATATATATTGACTTGTCTTTTAAAAAAGACTACATGTCAGTTTAGAAACCAAATATCCCTGTTTATCCATAATGTAAACTTCTCTGTCTAGAGGTAATTTTAATATCATATTGACTTCATCACAACACCCAGGCTCTATGCTAATCAATGGGAATCAAAAATTAATGGAATTAGCCAAATAAAGTTGAGAATCAATCCCAGAACAGTCAGAACACCTACTAACACGTTACTGGAAAGGTTGTTCTGCTGTTGGTATCATTTTGTTTTCCAGCTAGAGCTGAAACAGAATAAATGAAGGTCTGATCCCTGCCACCCAGCTGCAAACCATCTGCCCACTCCTGTTGTCCATTAAAGATCCTGTAACCAATTACTGACAAGAGAACCTGTTTTGTGTCTCTGTAACTTTCAGCCATAATCCATGGCTCAGTCCTGAGGGGTAATCTCCCTTCATGTTGTGATGCAGAGAGCAAAGAGATTGCTCACTGGGGGAGGCAGCCTGACCTCAGGCCTGCTTGCAAGGCTGGTCTTGTTTCAGAGTGTTTGCTAAGAACAGCATATGGTTCTGAGTGTGGCAAGTTATGAGTCTCAGTGAGGAAACCAAGTCCCTTGTCTGTACTTTCAGGTTGTCTTCCATGTGAAATTGGCCACCACCCAATGGTGCTTGATGGGCATAACCCATGGGTTGKGATGTCTTAAGAAAGCACCCCACGTGACCCAAACACACACTCTAACCTTTGAAGAACTGGGCTGCATTTTATCCTGTTTTCATTAACAGAGATCGATACTTTCAGTAAGGCTGATGTCAGGMATCTCTCATCCTTAACTGTGCCTTTCACATGAAATTCTTGTTCTGATATTGGCTCTCTAAACCCAGCCAGCTCTCCAAACTGAAGAGCAAGGCGTCGCGCCCATTTTCTCTCTGCCATTCAGTCACTGGATGCTTCTAAGCAGGAAGCATCCTGTCTTCCTCTCCTACCTGTGTGAGGTGATCAAGAAGTCTTCATCGCATTAACAAWTCATGCCCTATAGAATTATTTCTCAGAAAACTTGAATCATATTTTTATTCTTCYGGGAAGATGAATTTACATAGAGGATTTATTGTGACMCTGTAATTATGGAATCCATGTGAAGTGTGTACTTGATATACCCAGAGGCTGGRTAGCTGCTTGGYATGAGCAGATGAGCGTAATTATTATTTATCTCTGCCTATAGGATAAAAGTGAAATTACAATCCATCTCTTCACCCCTGTCTACCTCGCTGACCACTTCACCCCAAATTACAGCTTCCTGAGCTCACCACACGGGGTTCACATCATTAAGTGATTTCAGGTCACTGTCCTTGTCCACTCAGACACCTTTACCTAGAGTGACTTCTGCCCTCTCTCAACTTCAGTGTCTATGTAACCTTCGTGATTCTCCTCAGAGTTCTGACTTTGCCAGCTACTCTGACCTTCTCCAATCTAACCTGACTGTTTTTCAACTGTGTGCTCACTTTTCCTGTGTTACCCTATTATACCAGTTTGGAAACTACCAGAGTTCCAATGCTTTGTCCTTTGTTTGGAACAGCTTTTAAGGGTATGAATTGTGTCTTCTACCTCTAACTCAATGGGTTATAATAGAAATATTTAATTAATGAAGTAARATAAAGAACTGAATAATCATAAAAATATAAAATGTTAATCTGAACACCTCTGAAASAGTCWATAGTAAAGGAAAATAAATCAAATGATTGACTAAAGAACCTATCAGGTTCCCCAACTATTCACACTGACATGTGAGCGYTGATGCCCATAAACTCACAAACGTAATGTGAAAGTAGAGAAAAAGCACTAGTGATAAAAGATAAAGAACTGAAAGAACAAGAAGATGTTCATTTGGTAAGAAAGGAAAGAAGGAAAAGTATCAGAAGGACCTTGGATGGCTGAACAAAGGCAAAAAAAGAGCAGAAGCCACAGCTCAGACACCTGCAGCAGGTCTGCAGGCAGGCGTGACACTCACAGTGAGGACTCCATGATCTATTAGAGTCAGTCATGTATCACTTGACAAATAATGCCATCTCCTATAGAACATATGCACATTAGAAATGTGGCTATTTAAATACAAAAGAATGTGTCAAACTGAATCATTATTCAGACCTTTACTTTGTAAGGAGAGAGAGAGAGAGAGAGAGAGAGAGACAGAGAGAGAGAGAGA
>BDUI01005128.1:91801-102624 GCA_002335545.1 Apodemus speciosus
AGCTAGTGTAGACTGTGAAATCAAAAACCTGTTAGTGTGTTCACCGTTTTTTAGTTTGCATCCAAACAGTTCCTGGCTCTTGACAGTATTTTGACAGGTGCTCAGTAAATACCGATTAAACAAATAAGTAAATAACATGAAATCTAAGATGCTTATAACACAAAGACTATAGGATCCTGTAGAGCGATCTAGGAAAGAAACATTTGAAAACGTCTAAATGAGAGTATGGAGTCCTTTTATCCAACATACCGTTTACTAATCAGAGCTGCAAAAAGATCGGGCTCAAAAAGCGCCTGCGCTGAGCCTTGGGATTCCCAACCCTTCGTATGGAGTCCTTGAGGAAAATAGGCCGATGGGACAGGTTTATCCCAGACACCCTGTTTTCTTTTTTGTACAAGATTCTGCCCTTGGCCCTCACCCACCTYTAGGGGATCCATCCTGTGGGGCCGCGACCCTCTTAGTAAGGGGAGTGCGCTTGGGTCCGCCAGTCTGTGTCTGCAGCCCGTAGGAGAATTGTGGCGGGTCGTTCCAGCCGCGTTCCTTGTTGCCTGCGAAGGCGAGGAAGTGTGTGAAACAAGACCAGGAACCCAACAGACCAACTGAGGATACACTAGGGTTGAGGGGACGGGAGAGGGCKAGTACTACCATCCGGCCGGCCGCGCTCACCGGGCTTCACGTACAGCTCCGCCATCTCCACTTCCGCACCGCCAGCGGGGCATCACGTCATTTCCGGGGCGGTAACTCACTCACTCAAGCCGCCTGGGTGGTGTTGGAGCTACCTAGAGAGCCCAGCACCAGTTCTTTAAAGGACAACTGGCTAATTATCTGGGGCCCTTATCACAYAATACCAAATAGATAGTTTTTTTTCTAATGCATCCTAATTTGCTCTCAGAAGCAAATTCAAACACCATAAGTTCCTGCCTTAGCTAACCACATACATCCACCTCTGGAAGGTCACATATCAGTAGGCTGCCCTGCACAATCTTTACATTCGTTTTCTCTAGGCTTGCTAACAAGAGTTCATCTTCAGTACTCAGATACGTCAACTCTTCAGAAGTCTTCTGATATGCGTTGGACAAGTGTCAGCTCCGATAACCCTCTGATAATTCCTGGTTAAACTACATGGTATCTTCTGTCTTCTCTGATTTGGTTGTTTCTCCTCTGAAAAATCTCAGAAGGAACCCTTACAAGTAGTCCTACTTGAATATCTGATGTTAGAAAGCTCTTAGAAACTGTTTGCTGAATGAATAGAGTCAGATTTCCATTATGAACCATGCCCTAATTATGACTACAGGCAGTCACCAACACCAAGCATACAGACCCACCTCACACAGGCTCACGGCCCCAATCTTAGCCCAGGTCAATATACTCATAACTAGTGAGGTCACTGAGGGATTTTTATTTGCAATGATTCTGCTATAAAGTTGCTGAGGTAGAGCCAATTGTCCAGGGCTGGACAGGGGCAAGAAACAAAAGGACCCAAGGAAAGGGGGGCCACAGGTCTAAGTTACAGTGCAGGGCCTCTCAGTCATCCATATAAACCATGAACTTGGTAATAAATGCAGAGGAGGCAAGGGTCAGGGATGGGCAGGAAGGTGAGAGGCTACAGAACCCCACGGGCCGGAAGAGCCTCTTTCCCTAGCCCTTAAGATCCGCTTAGGACATATGGAGAAGAGAAGGTTTAAGCCTGAAGGCATCAAGAAATGAGAAGACACCCCGCTTTCGAGGAGCTGCTCCAGCACCCCCAACCCCTCCTTTGAGTAGAGGGGGAGGAAGGGGGCCGCTTGAGGAGTCCATGGAGCTGGTCCGCTTGAGCCGCAGGCGAGCGCGGGCCTGAGCACCCCAGGCCTTACCCCGAGCTGCTGAGGCCACTAGACACTTCTGGTACTGAACCTAGGAAGAACAGGAATATGAACATCCAGTTTTCTGCCCCTGCACACCTAAAAGCTTCCATAGGGCATGTCAAGAATTCGGTTTGATACAATGCCCACTGTCATGTCTCAAGTACCTATAGCATTCCTGGGTACCTCTCAGCAACAAAAACATAAAGCCTGACATTTAGTGAGCACTTAAGGAAAGCTAGATACTGTGTTAAGTGCTTTGTATGATAATTTAATTTAACCTAGTTATTTATGAAGTGTTGCTAAACTCATTTTGCAGATGAGGAYAACCATGGTCCCAAGATAACAAATGATTTGTTTAAGACAGTGGTTCTCAACCTGTGGATCGCAACCCCTACAAGGGTTACATATCAGATATTTACATTACAATTCATAACAGTAGCAAAATAGAAGTTATAAAGCAGGAATGGAGTAATTTTATGTCTAGGGGACACCACAACATGAGGAAGTCTATTAAAGGATCRCAGCATTAGGTTGAGAAACACTGGTCTAAGATCTCACAAATGGAAAATGTTAGAACTGACATTGACATGTAAGTCTGTCCAGCTGCAAAACTTATACTCTTTTTGTTGTTGTTTGCTTTTTTTTTTTTTTTTTTTTTTTTTTTTTTTTTTTTTTTGAGACAGGGTTTCTCTGTGGAGCCTGGCTGTCCTAGAACTCAATCTATAGACAAAGCTGGCCTCAAAATTACAGAGCTCCACCTTCGTAGTGGATGCTGGAATTCATTCACCACCACTGCCTGGCCAAAACATGCACTCTTAACTATACCTACTACTATGAGACTCTCCTCCATCTCTAACTGTTCTGTACCAGTCTCTGTAAAACAGATTCTCTGGTGAGGAAAAAGTCTATAAACTCAACCCATTCCCGAAATAACTATCCAAATCAACTTCTTATTTAAATTATTCAGAGCAGATTCTACTTAGCCTTCCTACTTCCTCYTGTAAGCACTRTAGCTTAAGTAGGTAAAATCTACAAATCTCACTTTACTTTCCTGCTTCAAACCCTTCAAGGGTCCTKACTGCCCCTGCCCCAGGCTAATATATAAGGTTCTCATGACCTGGCTTCTGCCATTCCCTTTGTTCTCCATCCTCTTACAGGCCATTCATGCCATGTTCTTTCAGGTACTCTAATCCGAACACCTCTCTCACGTCCACGCCTGAGGTTCTCTGGGGTATCTGCCTCATGTCTCTTCCTCTGGCATGCTTCTCTGGGTGCCTTTTTCTCCCCTACTGGTAGCCTTTATGCCTCTGGAGGAGCCATCTCCATCACCATGTGGTATGTATCTTATTTCTGATGTGTTTATGTTCTATTAGAGTATTCTATAATAGCAAAGGCTGTGTAGGCTTTCTATACAGATGAATTCTCATGATTAATTATAGYAGTTGGACCCTGCAGACACTCATTTGTTGAATTAATAAGTGAATTGAGTGAACTGAATAGCGTAGTTTAAGCATCCTACATTTTTAAAAAGATTTATTTATTTAATGTATGAGTGTTCTATCTGCATGCACATCTGTATGCCAAAAGAAGGTATCARATCCCATAACAGATGGTTGTGAGCCACCATATGGTTGCTCAGAATTGAACTCAGGACCTCTTAAAGAGGAGACAGTGCTCTTAACCGCTGACCCATCTCTCCAGCCTGCATCCTACATTTTAATGGCCACATACATCAAGAAGTATGCTGAATCAGTAAAATGGGGCCCACTCTATATAGCACAACTTCATCCAAATGCTGAGATGTGTTATATGTTATGTGTGTTCATRAGAGAGAGTGGGGGGGGGGGCGTTTATCTTGTATTATCACTCCCCATACTTTAAGATACACAGAAACAACAATTATTATGTGGAATGCCTTAGACTTCAAATATTGGTAACTAACACAAAACTTAGCAAATACAGTCTTAAAAAGGCAGATATGTTTGTGAAATAAATTTGGCCTTGGATCACRGGTTATGATTTAAGGAGAGCTGTCCATTGTGAGTCCACTCCACAGTACTGAGTGGCCGCAGAGAAACCCCTCTCCCATTCCCACTCCATCCCTAACTTACCATGCAGGCAGCTTGCACAGCTTCAGAGAGTCCCCCAGCATGAGGCTGGCACCAGAAAGCTGCACACTGGAAGCTCTGACAACCAAGATCAGCGATGAGGCCAAAGGTATGTGGATCACGGCCAACACCAATAAAGGTTACAAGACGAACAGGGCACTGCCACAGTGGCTCTTCCTCTGCACCRGCCTCTGCCTGCCCACATAAAGCCTAATCACTATAAACTAAGCAATGGCAGACATACTACTTCCAGAACCAAGTAAAGACACACACCCCCACCTCAACATGCCTGTTCACCCTCCMAGGCCCTGAACTTCACCCTTCAGTGGTACCTGAATAGGATGTGCAGTCATCAGAGAGTCAGACACACTGAGCATAGCAGGGACCCAGGTTTTCCGATCCCCCCTGGCAGTGAGGGTACCAATGGCCTCATTCAGCACATCCATACCTGAGGAGACATGCCCACTGTGTTGTCTGGCTTAGATAGAAAGGGTCTCCAGGGAGTTTCTAGGACTCTTTTATTAACTTAGGATTCAAAGAGATGGGAAGAGAATGGATGGAGCTGGGCTTGGAATTCTGAGTTGGAAGAAGGGACATATACTTCAGATATATAAGGCCATGCAAGAACTCTTAAAAGACTAGCTACAGCATAGACCTTACTTCACCCATTTCTCCTTTCCTAACATACCACACCCATCGGCCCCTCGGTCCTCACCCATGGCTTTGGTGACTGGTAGGATCCCCATGTATAGCGCCTCATATTTCTGAGCAGCCTGGCTCACTGCATCCAGCAACTCCACTGAAATATGTACATCACACACTAAGCAAGCATTACCCCACTCAATTACCCCTTTCCCAACCCTTCCTATGTGTAGACTGAAGACAGGGTTTCACTATGTAACCTGGAATCAGCCTGGAACTTTCTATGAAAAACAGACTGCCCTTAAATGTGTGACAGTCTTTCTTTCTTTCTTTCTTTNTTGCCTGCTGCCACTGCCTACACCTCAGAGCTGTTTTCCACGCTTTCAAGGCACCAGCTCTTGCCTTCCTGCTGCTATGTCCACGTCCACGAGTTGCCCAATTCCAGGGTGCCGGGACTGGCTGCCAGACGGCTACAGCACCACACCTGGCGGCACACTATACGCCACTACCCCGAGAGGTCAGCAGGCACGGCAGGGGTCTATGCTCTGTGGGACAGTGTGAGGGTGAGGTGGGATTGACCTTGGCATTGCTTTCTCAGACTTCAAATTATAGAGTTGAGGGAAGACTATTTGAAACTTGTTTTCCTGAAAACCCAAARCAATGGAACAGTGCTTTATACCTGACTTTCTGATGATTCTGGGGAATAATTCTGTCGTGCTCCCTGCCTATGCTGTACCAAAATCACTAGTGCTAGGTCCCGATAGAACAGTGGTTCTCAAACTTCCTAATGCTGTAACCCTTTAATACATGTTGTAGTGAACCCCAACCATGAAATTACTTTTGTTGCTACATATGTTCTTTGTGGTGGTCTTAGGTAACCCCTGTGAAGGGGTCGTTTGACACCCACACCCCCCCCCCCTATATAGCAACCCACAGATTGAGAACCACTGCAGTCAAAAGTGACCTCAACAGAAAGCAGTAAATATTATGTAGTGGCTGTAGAACTTGGATCATAAGCTGTTGGACTAGCAAACAGGTTTCTACTATGTGGAAGCAGAAGGGAACAGCAAGAACAGGGCAGGGCTCTTTGAGAACACTTTGCCGGCCATATATTCCGTGGGTGAGGCTAGCCCTGAAGGACTTTGGATGGGTGGGTGGGCCATCATGTTTACCAAGGAATTTAGCTTCCTTTGCAAGAGGCGAGTTAGGCCCCATCAAAGCAATGAGAACTGTAGACTGTCCCTGTAGTGTGTTCCTTCTCAAGGCTGTAACTACCAACACACCATCCTAGCCTAAAGCCTCCTACATGGACTAGCGAGAATGTTCAACCTGCCTTAATCGTGCTTAGACTGAACTTGGTTGGGTGTGTAAGYCCTTTGTAGTTTAATGGTTTGCCAGCTGAATCCTAGATCGGCGGTAATTTCTGTCCAAGTTCCTGACTTTTAACCTCAATCCTTACCCCTTCACAGGCACCAGGATCATCTACGACAGAAAGTTCCTGCTGGAGTGCAAGAACTCACCCATTGCCCGGACACCTCCCTGCTGCCTCCCTCAGATTCCCGGGGTCACAGCTGTCCCAACAGCACCACCCTCCAAGCTGGAGTTGTTGAAGGAGCAGAAGCAGACAGAGGAAGAGATAACCGGTAAGAAACAGGATCAACTATTAACTGCCTTTGAAGTAGAATTGGGATTCATTTGTAAGAGGGATTCCTGTACTAGCTGGGCTTACAAACCCTTAGATGGGTTAACTGTGTTCTCTTGCCTTCTCTCCCCAGATGACGAACAATTTGAAATGGACATGTAATCTAGTGAAAAATGACCTATGTGGAGTAATGGAAAGAGCTCTCATGCCACTATCACCATCACCTCTTCCTGGGTATCCAAGGGCCAGCTGGCCTCATCTAATCCAGAAAAGAGCGACTTGTTGGTTCTGGGCTTCCTTTAGTTCTGAGGCAGCTAGACCAGGGAAAGCAGTGGGCCACCTGGAAAGCCTTTAGCTTTCTCTGGTCTATACATATTCCTCCCAAACCTCTTCCCCTCAGGGCTGGCACTGGGGAACAGAGTATGTCATCTTATGGCTGCTTAGTAAACTTTGAGAAAACTGTCTTGGCTCCATTGTCGTCCTCAGTGCTATTCACAGGTGCACATCTGTGGGACCCAGCAACATTGGTTAAAAAGCTGGAAGTGGTGTTTCCAGCTCCCRMTGGCCCACTTCCAGCAGCAATCAGGGCTTGAGGGAAGACTACTGGAATTGCCAGGCACAAGCAACAACAGCCTGAGCCTTGCCAAGRTCTTTCCAGGTAGCAGCCTTCCTGAAATTGGACCATTCTAGCAGCCCCTCCCTGTTCATTTTTAAACTGGACTCCCGAAAGATCCTGTTTCTCCTAATAGTTGTCCCCAATTTCTTGCCCTGCTTTTTCTGCTTACTACTTCTAAGTACCAATCCCCAGTTCAATGCTAGAAACTTTATATCCTCTTCTCGGCATAACCACCAGTATATTTCTGGTCCCAGCCGTTTCTTTTTTTTTTAAAGTGTTAGAAATGACTTTGGGGTGGTGCTGGAGAGATGGCTCAGTAGTTAAGGGCACTGGCATCTCTTCCAGAGGTAATGAGTTCAAGTCCCAGCAACAAAAGCATA
The DNA here is from genome assembly GCA_002335545.1 of Apodemus speciosus. NCBI lineage: Eukaryota > Metazoa > Chordata > Mammalia > Rodentia > Muridae > Apodemus > Apodemus speciosus. The sequence continues at coordinate 99,034 of BDUI01005128.1, forward strand.
TCTCACAACCATCTACAATGGGATGTGATGCCCTCTTCAGGTGTGTAGGCATACATGCAGACAAAATACTCATGAACATAAATCTCTCTTAAAAAGAATGAATTTAGGGCCTACGCTGAAGCCCAAAATTATGCACAATCTTGTTCAGTAAATCAGATTATATTATCAGTGTAGTTGTTGAAATAGGATAGCAACATTGTTTAGGCTGGCCTCAAAGTCACTATGTAGTTGTAATACAGCATAACCTTGAACTCCTCTTCCTGCCTCCATATCTCAACTGTTAGGACCATGGGTGTATGCTACTACACTCTACAGAAATGCAGAAATCTGGTCTTTTCTCCTTCAGTTTAAATAGCAGAAAACCCAATCACTGGTTCTGTTCTCTACAGCAGTATACCAGAGATACAGCAGAAGAATGGTTTCTTCTGACAGGACGTTTCCAGTTGTTTGAGTCTGTTCTCAGGCTGAAATGATATTATCCAAAGACACCATACCACATTATAAATACACTGTTCAGTCTAATTTTGAGAAGAGCCGGTAGCAATCTGGCTATCCCTATCAAGGCCCTTCTTGATGAATGGGACAAGCAGTAGTATCCATGGAGCAGGGAAGCTGACATCAGAAAGAACCAGTCTGGCATCAGAATGGTTCACCTTTCCTACCCACTTCCCACCATTGAGATGTTTATTGAAATATACATATGAGTAACAAGTGATCTTGCAGTGGCCTAGATAGGATCGTTGGTCAAGCCTAACAAGACCAATAGTCTCCCTGGTAGTAAAAAGGAGCCAAGTGAGAAGAGGTCTTCCACGCTAAGGCATAGGACGTCATGTGAAGTAAGTATGGGGAGCCACGGGCTTTATGGTGACTGTTGGAAGCCTGGTACTGTCTGGTTCTCAGGTGCCACTGTAGATTTCTCTCCTTTGGCCTCCTCTGAAGATAGACTCCTCTTTTCTGCAATTAATCTTTTTACTCCCACCATCCACTGACTGACCTCAGTCACGTGGTCAACCATGAGTGATCGATGAATGTCATCTGCTGCGTCCCACTGATGATGTAAAAGTTCTGAAGAGAGACAGGGCTTGAGCAAGCAAATAGCAATAAGTCGTGTCTTCCATTCCTCCCCTCCCAACCAGTTAAAACCTTACCACCAATTCAGCCATCAATGGGAGGCTACAGAACCCCACCCATACCTTGCACTAGCAGTGCCATCCTCTTCTTTACAGGTCTTGACAACTTCCCTCCAGCCCACTGTTCTTGAAGCAGCACCAAGCGTCGGCTGATATCATCACATACCTGCTTCTGAAACAGAAGCCCATCCAGTTCAGTGCTACTGGCACGTGCTCACTCTGGCTCGGGAGTTTGATTCTTGGACATCAATTAGAGTTCATATTCCTTTACCTAATGCTTAGAGGCTCTCCACTACAAATATGATAAAGCCAATGTCCTCCCAAAAGATATACACGACAAGAATTTTAAATGTTCAATGCCTCTTCCGCCCCTCAGAGGCTCATCATAATGTTCAATATAACATCTGAACATTCGAAGCAGACAATCATGCTGCTTCCGTGTCTTTGAATCCTTTGCCTCCAGAGAGCTGAAGAGACCTTCATACAAAGCTTGTTTGTCTCTCCCAGATGGAGTACAAAATCAACAGTATATTCTGAATGGCTTTGTTACAAAAATAAATAAGCTTATAACTCACTAATAGGAGTTAAATATAACTCATCTCCACAAAGCCTCTATTACTGGCTGGTCCTTCAAAAGTCCTGAGGATCCCTCTGACATCAGTGTCCATTTTCCTGGAAAGATTTTGAGAGATTGCTTAAGAGGTCATCAGAAGATCTGTCTTTAGGAACCATACTTGATTGGATAGAAGTCTTTCCACCCCTGAAGTGCCACAGCCTACCTTCGTGTGACCACGGCAGTCCTCCAGTGCCTGTTCCAGAGGTCTCAGCACCTCTTCTATCAGAGTTTCAGACTCAGTGACTGGGGAACTTGGGGGCTCCGCACCAGTGGCAGGACAGCTCCCCATAGGTGGAGGCCTGGAAGCCTTACTTGAAGGAGGTGGATGATCCACTGGAGGCGGTCCACAAGTTTCTGGGGCTRAAATGTTTACATCAACATTTATTTAGTCCCCTGCAATGCTCATTTTATTCCTATCTTCTCATTTCACTTAACTTTGTTCACAAAATTGAATCAAATACAAATTATGCCATGGATGTACAAATAGGCTGCACAGTATTTGCTATCAAAAACCCCTTCACATTCTATTTTCTCTTCCTCCATTAAAGATTTGCCCTACATAGCCTTGGCTGTCCTGGAGCTTGAGTTTTTTTTAGACCAAGATCAACTCAAACTCAAGAGAGCCAACTGCTTTTGAATATTAATTGCAGAAATGTTAAATTTCTTGGTCTCTTATTTCTAACTTATTTAAACTACCTTCAATATTGATTTAAGATTTTAATTCTAGGCCAGACAGTGGTGGCTCACACCTTTAATCCTAGCACTTRTGAGGCAGAGGCAGTCAGATTTCTGAGTTCCAGGCCAGCCTGGTCTACAGAGTAAGTTTAATTCTAACCAGTGTTCTCTATGCATTGATTAAGTGCTAGAGAACCCTAAGGTTCTCATCCTCTCCTTTGGGGATGATATTCAAACCCATTACACCAAATCAAATAGAGCATCCCACCACCTTCCAACCCTCCATTAAAATAAAATCTTTTGGAGCACTGTACTTAAGTCTCTGAACTAGATCAAGTTGTTCTCATCTAAGAGACTGCACTTACCTGTCTCTTGTGCTTGAAATGCTTTTGCATCTTTTAGTTCCTAACTTGTCATATTTCTGTGATTAATTAAATAGCCCACTCCTCAGATACCTTGGTTACATGGAAACTATTGCTTCCCCTGTTTTCTCTGCAAACTCCCTACCAATATTTCACGTGTCATTTTATCTCRAGCTAGTGTAGACTGTGAAATCAAAAACCTGTTAGTGTGTTCACCGTTTTTTAGTTTGCATCCAAACAGTTCCTGGCTCTTGACAGTATTTTGACAGGTGCTCAGTAAATACCGATTAAACAAATAAGTAAATAACATGAAATCTAAGATGCTTATAACACAAAGACTATAGGATCCTGTAGAGCGATCTAGGAAAGAAACATTTGAAAACGTCTAAATGAGAGTATGGAGTCCTTTTATCCAACATACCGTTTACTAATCAGAGCTGCAAAAAGATCGGGCTCAAAAAGCGCCTGCGCTGAGCCTTGGGATTCCCAACCCTTCGTATGGAGTCCTTGAGGAAAATAGGCCGATGGGACAGGTTTATCCCAGACACCCTGTTTTCTTTTTTGTACAAGATTCTGCCCTTGGCCCTCACCCACCTYTAGGGGATCCATCCTGTGGGGCCGCGACCCTCTTAGTAAGGGGAGTGCGCTTGGGTCCGCCAGTCTGTGTCTGCAGCCCGTAGGAGAATTGTGGCGGGTCGTTCCAGCCGCGTTCCTTGTTGCCTGCGAAGGCGAGGAAGTGTGTGAAACAAGACCAGGAACCCAACAGACCAACTGAGGATACACTAGGGTTGAGGGGACGGGAGAGGGC
>BDUI01005130.1:39879-50422 GCA_002335545.1 Apodemus speciosus
TCTGAGTTTGAGGCCAGCCTGGTCTACAGAGTGACAGCCAGGGCTACACAGAGAAACCCTGTCTCGAAAAAAAAAAAAAAGAATCAACAAATGGGACCTCAAAAAATTGCACAGCTTCTATAAGGCAAAGGACACTGCCAATAGGACAAAATGGCAACCAGCAGATTGGGAAAAGATCTTTACCAACCCTATATATATAGAGTGCTAATATTAAATATATACAAAGAACTCAAGAAGTTAGACTCCAGAGAACCAAATAACCCTATCAACAATGGGGAACAGAGCTAAATATAAAATTCTCAACTGAGGAAACTCCAAGTGCTCAGAAAAACTGAAAGAAATGTTTAACTTCCTTAATCATTAGGGAAATGCAAATCAAAATAACCCTGAGGTTCCACCTCACACCAGTCAGAATGGCTGAGATCAAAAACTGAGGTAACAGCAGATGCTGGCGAGGATGTGCAGAAAGAGGAACACCCCTCCATTTCTGGTTGGATTGCAAGTTGATACAACCACTCTGGAAAACAGTCTGGTGGTTCCTTAGAAAATTGGGCATAGTACTACCTGAGGACCCAGCTATACCACTCCTGGGCCTATACCCAGAAGATGCTCCAACATATAATAAGGACATATGCTCCACTATGTTCATAGCAGCCATGTTTTAATAGCCAGAAGCTTGAAGCAACCCAGATGTCCCTCAACAGAGGAATGGATACAAAAAAATGTGGTACATTTACACAGTGGAGTACTACTCAGGCATTAAAAACAGTAAGTTCATGAAATTCCCAGGCAATTGGATGGAACTTGAGAATATCACCCTGAGTGAGGTGACTCAGTCACAAAGGAACAAAAACAGTATGTACTCACTGATAAGTGGATATTAGCTCAAAAGTTTGGAATTCTCAAAATTGAATTCACAGACCCTACAAAACCTAAGAAGGAAGACCAAAATGTGGATTCTTCAGTGCCTTTTAGAAGGGTGAACAAAATGCTCATAGGAGGAAATATGGAGACAAATTGTGGAGCAGAGACTGAAGAAAAAGCCATCCAGAGACATCCCCACCTGGGGATCCATCCCATATACAGCTGCCAAACCCGGGCATTAATGTGATTGCCAGGAAGTGCATGATGATAGAAGCCTGATATGGCTGTCTCCTGAGAGGCTCTGCCAGGGCCTGACAAATACAGAGGAGGAGGCTCGCAGTCAACCAGTTGACTGAGCTTGGGGATCCCCAATGGAGGAGATGGAGAAGGGACTGAAGGAGCTGAGGGGGTTTGCAGTTCCATGGAGGGAGCAGCAGTGTCAACAGGTCAGATCCCTTGGAGCTCCTGGGGGACTGGACCACAAATCAAAGAATACACATGGAGCATGTGTATTGCCTTGGTGGACATCATTGGGAGGAGAGGCTCTCGGGTCTGAGGATGTTCAATGCCCTAGTGTAGGGGAATGCCAGGGCAGGAGGTTGGGAGTGGATGGGAGGAGGAGCACCCTCTTAGAGTCAGAGGGAGGGAGGATGCCATAGGGGATTCTGAAGGGGAGACCTAGAAAGGGGAAAACATTTGAAATATAAGTAAAGAAAATATCCAAGAAAAAAAATCCTGATATGATAAACTTAACAAAAGAATTCTTGTGGTTTTCTTCAAATGTGTTTGATGTATGTTTTCATGCATGTAAATGTTGTGTCATGTCTACATGTATGCTTATGCTCAACACTGCTTACATGGCACAAAATTGCCTTGCAGTGGGCATTAAGCAAAATTATAACTGACAGATTAGTGTAAATGCATTTTAGTTCACATAACTTAAATAAATCTTTGAGAAATAACTTAGAGTTGTTGGTAAAAAGTGAGGCTGCCTTCAGAATTGCTAATGTGTATTCTTCCTGGGCTGCCAGCCAATTCGGTTAATACCTGAAGGAGCTGAGGGGGTTTGCAGCCCCATGGAGGGAGCAACAGTGTCAACAGGTCAGACCCCTTGGAACAGAGACTGAAGAAAAAGCCATTCAGAGACAGCCCATTAATAACATCTTAAGTGTTACTATGCTTCTTGCTTCCCTGAGACAGATTGCAACTAGAACTACTATGATTAATTCCATATAAGATAAAGTTCCTACCCAGAGACAATGGAGGCTCATCTCTGAGCCTGCCCTGTCACAGGACAATAGCATAACCAATAAAACAGCATAGACACTGCACAGAACAGCATCTACAGACTCGTTTACATTTCTTAAGGTTTTTAAAGGTTTAGCATAAAACTTATCTGATTTCTAAGTTAAATGCACACATCTATTCTGTTTTGTCCTCCGAGGACATGAGCCGTGTGGCTTCTGGCATAAGATTTCTGTGTGTTCTGATTTTTGCTTCTTTCCAGAGCCTTGACTGTTCCATTTTTCAGGAACATAGGGAACATAGTTTCATTTTTGATAAGAGCTTCATGGGGCCTGTTCTGACAAATTGCTCTAATTTATACTTATGAACCTATGATAAAGCAATCATTTCAAATCTGCCAGTTCTTTGGGGGCAACAAATACCTTAGTTGTTTATTTATATCATTGTGCTTCATAAAATTACAAAATAAAATCAGGATTCAGTAAGTAGGAGAAAAAGTGCTTAAAAGGTCATAAGTATACAGATACATTTTTAAAGAAAATGTTGAAGAACAGGAATTTTAGATTGTAAATTTGTTTTTTTTTCTACAAGGATGGCTCCAGGGTGAGGGGTGAAACATAACTAAAACCACAAAGTATAATCTGCCATAAATATTTTATAAAAGCTAAAAAAGCCCATGGGTATATTGGCTATAGCTAAAGGGTTTTAAAAATTCCCAAGGTCACAGTTCACTACACTGAAACAAATTTAAAAATCTAGTTTTGTTTATAGCAACTCCCTTAAGATATTGATACACTTTTGGTTTCACTTACAAAATTAGAATTTAATTAAAATAACATTTATCAGAGCTATAACGTAAAGGTTGTGATGAGTTACAAAACCATGGGACCAAACAACAATTCATGGAGCTAGTAGAGAATACATTTTTATTTAATGTTATGGGATTCAATATCTTAATACTTTAATTCTTATGTACCTTTATTGTAAGATGATCTGAACTTGATGTTTCCTTAAGATAACTATTTGCAATTTCTCCTAACATGTGACTGCTGACAAGGACAGGCCCTTTGTCCCAGCACTGTTGTTAGCAACACAACAAAGTGCCAAGCAACAGTGGTGACAAAACCAAAGCTTTGCTCCCCATACTGAAAGACCCCCAGACAGGGAGCCCTTCACTCTAGTCTCGGGATAATATGACACCCCAAAAATCATGAGAGACCTTTCTTGATGCAAACACACGAGGTTTAATTCAGGAAGCTAATGCATTAGGATGGAGAGCCGCTCAGAGGCAAGAAGAGATCCATCCCCCACTGCTGTAATCTGGAGTTTTTAAAGAAAAAGACTTCAAAGGAAAAGAACGAGGGGTAGGCAGACTTGGCAGATGTAGTTAACAAGATGCCAAGTGTCTCAGGAGTAGGAAGTTCCCAAGGTCCGAGGTCCCAGAAGTGGGGAGTGCAGGCCTTTTCCAAGGTCTGCGGTCTCAGAAGCAGGGAGTGCCGGGGCCCTTTTCTATGTTAGGCTAGTTGCTAGGGGGTTGCTAGGGGCTTCTCATTTCCCACTCCTGCTTGTGAATAGTTCTAATCATAGAACTAAATTTGTGATTCTATATATCTTCTGTTGTCATTTTCTAACTTCTGATACTGCTGGTGCAACATAAGAATCTGTACAGCACTGATCCTTTGTCTAACAAAAGTAATTATTCTACTAATTACGCAAGGTCCTATAGTTAGTAGAAAGAACAAAATTAGTAGGGGTCCGGTCAGGGCCGAAAGCAAAGTCGTCATCCATGGAGATTTGCTGAACCAACCCTCGTACCAATTTTGGGCAGCCTCTCTGTCTCGTTGGCGTTTTTCTAGTCTCTCTCTGAGTTTGCTCATGGAGTCCCTAATAGCGCCAGAGTGATCTACGTAGAAGCAACATTCTTCTTTTAGGGCAGCACATAAGCCTCCTTCTCTAAGAAACAGTAAGTCCAATCCTCTCCTGTTCTGCAGCACTACCTCAGACAATGAAGTAAGGGACTCTTCCAGTTGACTGAGGGACTTTTCTAAAGCTTTTAGATCTTGGGCCATGGCCATTTGAAGAGTATCTAGTCCGTGCTTAAGGTCTGCGGGCCCTTTGATGAGAGCAGTGGACCCAGTTCCTATCCCTGCTGCTAGACCAATCCCTAACATAACTGCTAAGGTGAGAGAGACTGGCTCTCTTTTTTCGCGTTGATGCTTGCTCTCATAGGCTTCTATAACTGCTTCTTCTGGATGGTAATAAATTCTGGGAACCAGTCTAATCATAACACAGAAATCTTTGCTTTGATTAAAGATAGTAGTAGACACACAAGGAGTGAGTCCAGTACTGCATGCCCACCAGTTATTATCATTAGGAAGCAGATATTGGTTGGATTCAGTGGTGTTAATAGCCAGAGTATTATTACAAAGATGTTGGTGGGTAGGGGGCACATGGCCTATACATGAACCCGTCCCTGATACCTCAGTCAGGGTTAGTTTATTTTGGGATCCCCAGGGACAGTGGCTGGGGTCTGTGGTAGCATTGATGGAACCAGTAACTGCAGTCCCTTCATAATAAGGAGGACCTGCTGCCAGACAGAGCCAGCAGGATGTAGTTGCATTGGGGTTTGTAGCATTTAAAGCTTGGAATGCCCCCTGAATTAGGTATAGTAATCTGTCTCCAGTGGTGGGGGGCTGAGTGTCTATAGTTGAGGCAGGAGTGCTAGTGGGAACCTTAGTTATGACAGGGGGAGGAGGCTTTGGAATGATTCCTCTGTCTAGTGACTTAGGAGGCCCCTGTTCTGCAAGTACTTTATCAGACCCCAGGGGAACTGTTGGAGGGCTTTCAATCTTCAGTCTAATCCGAAATGTGAACCCGTTGTCCCACCCTGACATATAGAACCTAAGACCCCAGGTTCGCCCCTGGGGCCAAGCAGTAAACTGTTTCCCTGGGTCTGTAAAGGCGATGTTAAGGGAGTCATTTTTCCGAGAGACAGTGATTAAGTCCCATGAGGATGTGGGATGCCAGAAGGCATCTCCAGTGGTCTCGCATCCCCATTGTCCACAGTAAAATTGTCCCAGACCCCCGCATCTGCGAGCTTTCAGTCTAGATCGGCCATCTCTGGGACATACATAAAAAGGGGTTTGTCGGAGCTTTCTCCTGACAGGTAAGTTCTTACAGCCGGGATAAGCTGCCTTGTATTGTTTTGGGGACATCTGGTAAGGGGAGTGAAGGCTTCCGACCATCTGACGTTTCTGCAGGCGGTGCACTTCCTTATGGGTTAGCTCAGGAATGTCCCAAGAGTCTAATCCGGCTATTAGGGCACAGATCTCTGGAAACAAGGAGGGCCACCAAGTACCAGTGGGGGCGACTTTTGAAGTGGACCAGACTATGTCTCCAGTTTGTGATAATACCTGCCAAGTAAGGGTCATAGGCTGGGGGGGATTGCTATTCCTCGGTGGTGAGAAGGCGGCGTAAGCGCAGCTTAAGAGGATCATCAGTCCGCTCCAGCTTCCAGGAGTCATCTCGGGCTGSGGGGGGGGGGGGGGGGGGCACGCTTTGATGTGAGATCCAAGTCGGGATACCGTCGACCTTGATGGCAGTGGGGCTGGTTAGAAGTACCAGGTAAGGCCCTCTCCACCTGGGCTCGAGGTTGCCGGATCGATGACTCCGGACCAGGAGGGAGTCTCCCACTTGGAACTTATGTGGCACAGCTGTAGTTCCTGGCTCATATGCCCAGGTGTCCTTTCTGACTAGTTCAAGAGCCTTTAAACGAGCTAGCAGGGGCTGAGAGAGAGAAACATCAGGGTCAAATATCCCTCCCGCTTCTGCCAAGGGGGGCGGTCCCCCATGTAGGAGCTCAAATGGAGTGAGTTTATATTTCCCTGGGGTGTTCTGTACTCAGAACAAGGCAAAAGGCAAGAGGGCTGTCCACTCTTTCCTGCCGGTCTCTAAGGCTAATTTAGTCAAGGTCTCTTTTAATGTTCTATTCATTCTTTCTACCTGTCCTGAACTCTGGGGTCTATAAGCACAATGTAATTTCCAATCAATCCCCAGCTGGGTGGCTAGCCCCTGACTTACCTGGGCAATGAAGGCAGGGCCATTGTCTGATCCAATTACCTTAGGAATACCGAATCTCGGGAAAATCTCTTCTGGTATCTTCTTTGCCACTATGTCGGCCGTTTCCTTTTTTTGTGGGGAAGGCTTCCACCCAACCTGAGAAGGTATCTATGAAAACTAATAAGTATTTGTTACCATATTTTGCTGGTTTGACTTCCGTGAAGTCGACTTCCCAGTATGCTCCTGGCCTATCTTCCCGTAGGGGCTTTCCAGGTGTGCCTATGTGATGTCCAGCATTGGTTAAGGCGCAGGCTTTACAATTTTGAACTATTTCTTGAGCAATATCTGAGAGGCCCATGACATAATAGTCAGAGTGACTTACAATGTCCTTTAATTTCTTTGTTCCCAAGTGGGTTAATTGGTGCAAATTGGTGACATATTGTTGTCCCTCTTCTTGGGGTAGGATAGACTTCCCATCTTCTGTCTCTGCTATTCCATATGGAGTATAGCTGCATATTATTTTTAATTTTTCCATTTGGCAGTGATCCTCGGGGGTGTATCTGAAACTAGTCTCTCTGATGTTGTAATAGTCTTTAGGCTTTTTAATCCCCTGGTTGGCTATTAGAATCATGGCTCCTTGGGCTGCTTGTTTGGCTGCCATGTCAGCCATCTGATTGCCTTTGGTAGTGACAATATGGCCTTTTTGATGGCCAGGGCAGTGTATAATGGCTAGTTTTTTGGGCAAGTGTATGGCTTTTAGCAGACTTAAGATTTCTTCTTTGTTTCTAATGTCCTTTCCAGCCGACGTGAGTAGCCCCCTCTGTTTATAGATTGCCCCGTGTCTGTGAGCGGTGGCGAAAGCATACCTGCTGTCCCTGTAGATGATGATAGTCTTTCCTTCTGCCAGCTGCAAGGCTTGGGTGAGTGCGATCAGTTCTGCCTTTTGAGCTGATGTTCCTTCAGGCAAGCTGCTAGCCCAGTTAGTCCATTTCCCATCCACCACCGCTGCCCCAGCTCTCTGCTTACCTTCAACTATAAAGGTGCTGCCATCCGTGTACCAATTAGGGCACCCAGGCCAGGGCTGGTCAGTGAGATCCTTTCGTGTTCCGGTTTCTTCTGCCAGGATGTCTACACATTGCTGTATGGGCAGAGAATATTCTGTCTCAGGCAGTAGGGTAGCGGGATTGAGGATAGCCGGAGGGGCGAAAGTCACTCCTTCAGTCAGCAGGAGGCTTTGGTAGTGAGTCATGCAGGCATTTGTCATCCAGCGGTCAGGAGGCTGTCTGATAATGCTTTCTAGGGTGTGGGGAGCTACCACAATAGTCTGCTGTCCCAAGGTCAGTTTGTCAGCATCCTTGAGGATTAGTGCCACAGCGGTGATGGCTTTCAGGCAAGAAGGCCATCCGCTGGCTACAGGATCAAGTTTTTTTGATAGGTAGGCTACGGGTCGTTTCCATGGCCCCAAGGCCTGGGTCAGGACTCCCCACCCCCTCCCCTGCCACTCCTGCTCTTTCATCTACATAGAGTGTGAAAGGTTTAGTTAAGCCTGGTAGGGCCAAAGCTGTTGCACTGAGTAAAGCCCTTTTAATTTCTTTGAAAGCTTTCTGGTATTTGGGGGCCCATGAGAAAACCCTCGTTTCTTTGGTAAGAGGGTAGAGTGGGGCTGCCAAGGTGGCAAATCCTGGTATCCAGAGTCTACAAAACCCCGCAGTGCCTAGGAACTCTCTTACCTGCTTTGGGGTTGTAGGAGTAGGGATTTGTGTCACAGTTTTTTTCCTAGCTTCCGTCAGCCATCACTTCCCTTCCTTAAGAGTGTATCCCAAATAGGTTACTTCTGTTTGGAAAATCTGGGCTTTCTTTGCTGAAGCCCTGTATCCCAACTCACCCAATTCAGTCAGTAATTTCTCATCCCAAGTCTGCATTCTTGCTCGGTAACTGTAGCTAAGAGTAGATCATCAACGCACTGGATCAGAGTAATCTGAGGATTTTCTGACCTGAATGGAGCCAAATCCCGATGGAGGGCTTCGTCGAAAAGGGTAGGGGAGTTCTTGAATCCCTGGGGCAGACGCGTTCAAGTCAGTTGTCCAGCCTGTCCTGAATCTGGGTCTCTCCATTCGAAAGCAAAGATCGCTTGGCTGGTAGGATGTACTCTCAGGCAAAAGAACACATCTTTTAAGTCCAGAACCGTATACCAACGTCTGTCAGGGGGAAGAGAACTGAGCAGGTTGTAGGGGTTAGGGACAGTGGGATGGATATCCTGCACTCTTTTATTAACTTATCTTAGATCTTGTACTGGCCGGTAATCATTAGTGCCTGGCTTCCTAACTGGCAGCAACAGAGTGTTCCAGGGAGACTGACAGGGGACCAGAATGCCTCCTTGCAGGAGTCTTTGGATGTGAGGTCTGATGCCTTCTCGGGCCTCTCTGCTCATGGCGTATTGTCACACCCCAATGGAGATTGCATCAGTCTTTAGGCTTACGATGATGGGGGGCACCTGTTTGGCCTCTCCCATCCCCCCCAGCCCCCCACCATCTCTGCCCATGCTCCTGGAAACCTCTTCAGCCATTCTCCCCCCAGGGTCTTGTCCGGAGGTTCATGCAATCTGTATTCTTCTTCTGGTTTTAAAGCCAAAATCATAGAAGTGGGGGCCTGCCAATTGACTGTAGTTCCTTCTGAGGAAAAACTTATTTGGGCTTTTAATTTTGATAGTAAATCTCTCCCCAATAATGGCATGGGGCACCCAGGAATGACGAGGAAGGAGTGAGTTACTTCACCTTTTCCCAGATCAACCTTCCTGTCAGTGGTCCAAGAGTATGGCTTCTGGCCAGTGGCCCCAATCACTATGTTTGTTTTTTTTTTTTTTTAAATTTTCCTAATGGTTTCTTTAAAACTGAAAATTCTGCTCCAGTGTCAACAAGGAAGTCTGTAGGGGTCCCCTCCACAGTTAGGGTTACCCTAGGCTCGGGAGGGGGTCTGAGCCCGGTCCCCCCAATCATTATCTTCTAGAGTGAGGACTTTGGACGGCTTGGCACCCGGTTTCTTCTTGGGGCGGTCCCTTACCCAGTGTCCCTTTTCTTTGCAGTAAGYGCATTGGCCCTTGTCTAAAGGCTGTCATAAAGGTCCTCCGGAGTTCCGATGGCTTCTCGGCCCTGGCCCTGTATTGCCCAGGTACCCTGTCTGTCGGTTTCTTTTGTTTCTTTGCTCTGTTCTATAAGTCTCCCTGTCACCTATTACTGCAGCCAAAATCCTTGTCAAACTCTTTTCCTGCCTTTTATCTCGTCTACCTTCTCTTTCCTCTGCTTCTCTTCCCTCTCTCTCTCTCTCTCTCTCTCTCTCTCTCTCTCTCTCTCTCTCTCTCTCTGTCTCTCTCTCTCCTCCTTCTTCTTCAGTCTCTCTCTTATGGTACACTCTCTCTGCTTCCTTAACTAGGTCCTATAAGGATAGCGTTTTCAGACTCTCTAGGCACTGCAGTCTTCTCCTAATATCAGAGGCAGATTGTCCAATAAAAGCTATGGCTACTGCTGCCTGTTGACCCTCGGAGGGTCAAAAGGTGTGTATCGTCTGTAAGCCTCTAAAAGCCGTTTTAAAAACACAGAAGGGGGTTCCTTTTCCCCCTGAAGAACTTCTCTTACCTTAACCAAATTGGTGGGGCACCTGCCAGCCCCCTTGAGACCTGCCACCAGAGCCCAGCAGTAGACCGCGAGTTGCCCTCTACCTTCAATGCTGTTATAATCCCAATCAGGATGATTCAGGGGGAAGCCTGCGTCTATTTCGTTCTGGAGTTGAGTTGGTTGGCCATTGGTTCCTGGCACATTCTTTCGTGCCTCTAGCAGGATCCTTTCCTTCTCCTCGGTGGTAAAAAGGACCTGCAGGAGCTGCTGACAATCATCCCACGTGGGCTGGTGGGAGAACATGAGGGATTCTATAAGACCTGTGAGGCTAGAGGGATTTTCTGAGAAAGGAGCATGATTAGTTTTCCAATTATAAAGATCGGCTGATGAAAACGGCCAGTATTGAAGGGGTTGTAAGTGTTCAGGACTGGCCGGTGGAGGGCCATATGCACGCAGAGGCAATGCTGTAGTCGAGTCTGTCTCCCTGGGGCTCTGCGCACGCCGGCTGCGGTCCCGGCGGCCAGCCCTTCTGCTACTCTTCCAGCGGCACCCTGTGGAGGATTTTGGGGGGGGGTGCAAGAAGGGGATAAGGAGGTGGGGTACCAGGTCATTCTGGGGGCTCCTCAATCTCGGGATAGATCTTGGGAGGAGCTGAGGGTTGGGTCCCATCTGGCAGTTTGGGCTCTGCTGCTTTTCTGGGCAGGATCCGCCGCTTTTGCTTTCTGTCTTTCTGTCTTTCTGTCTTTCTGTCTTTCTGTCTTTCT